>JAWQFY010000395.1:0-33327 GCA_037055185.1 Capillidium rhysosporum | reverse complement strand
TAATATTAGATATTTTTAAACTTTTTACTAGTTTATATATATTAAATTATATATTTTTTCATTTTTACAAATTAAGTTTTAATTTATTACTAAGTTACCTTATATTTAATTAACTTAGTTTAAGTTTAATATTTTAATTATAGCTATTTAATTTATAAAAAAGCTAAAAAAATAGCACTTTTATTATAGTATTTTTACTAATAAAATCTAAATTATACTTTTTTAATACTATTATAAATAATATAATAGTTATTAATAACTAATTAGTAAAAAAATAGTTGTAAATTATTAGTTATTATTTTATAAATTAAATTAAACCTACTTTTTTATTACTTTACTTTAGCTTTTTAAATTTTTTAGTATTTACTAATTTTACTTTTTAGTTTTTAATAGCTTTTTTTATATTTTTAATTACTTTTACTAAAATTTACTTTACTTTTAATTTTTTTAATAATTTTAGTTTTTAAAACTAAATAGTATTTTATATTTAGCTTATAAACTATTTTACTATATAATAGTTTTAAAGTTATACTTTTTATTTGACTATTATTTAGTAATTACTTATTTAATTTTAAAATTAGCTTTAATATATATATATTTTTTATTTAAAAAAAACAAATTAATATATTTAAAAACTATAAACTAATTATTTTTTTAAATATAAATGCTAAAATCTTTAATAAAATTCTTATTAATTATCTTTAACTTACTATTTTTAAGTATTTTTTTATCTAAAATATAGTTTTATTTATATTAAATCTATTATTAATAATAAATTTTCAATAACAAAATATATTAAAAAATATAATATTTTTAAACTAAAAAAAGTAATAATAAAGTAAATTACAACTATTTCTTTATAATTTTATCTAAATATAATTTTTTTACTTTTTTTATAAATTATATTAAATATTTACTTTATAATATTTGCTATATAATATTTAAAATTTTATTATTTTTTCTAATTGCTGATTTTGCTTTTTTATTATTAATTCTAAAATATAATAATAAAATATTTTTTAAACTTTATTTTAAATTTAGTTTTATAGTTTTTATTTACTAAGCTAATAAATTTAAGCAATTTATTATTATTATTTTAAATAGTAGAATTTACTAATAATATATATATAGTACTTAGTAATTTATAAAATATTGTTATTAATACTTTAGCCTAAATTATTTATAAATAAGTAAATAATACTAAAATTAATTACTTTAAATTTATTACCATATATTTTAGCTTTTTTATTTTTTAATATAAATTTTTTATAATATTTTTATATTAGCTTATATATTATTTATATTTTTTCTTTTTTTTACTAATAATTGCTTATTAAAAATAATAGCTTTTTATATAGCTTGCTTATTTTATTTAGCTTTTTAGAGTTTAAAAAATATTTTCTTTTAAGAGTTAGTATTTATTACTAACTTTTTAGTCTTTTTTATTTTTTAATATTTTTTATATTTATTTAATACTAAAGCTTATTTTATTTAATATTAAAATCTTTTTTATAGCTAGATATAAAGTAAAATATAGTAATAACTAAGCTTTTAAAACTTATTTTATTTTATTACTATTATAATTTTTTTATTTTAATTTCTAATCTTTATTTATTTTTAAATAAGTAAAGCTTTAGATTATTAATTTATAATAATTAAAAATATAATATAAAATTTATTATTATTATTTTTATTTACTTTATAATTGTTATTATATTTATTTACTTTTTATTTTTTAAACTAACATTTTTAATATAAAGAATTTATAATAATAATCCTTTATTTAAAAGTAAATTATAAAAAATTAAAATTATTTTAAACTTAAACTATATTTTATATATAATACTAAATAAAATTCTAATATATTATTTTTATTATTTAATTATTATCTAGTTTTAGTTAAAATTTTTATATTTATTCCTTTTACTACTTTTACTATTTTTATTAAATTTAACTAAATTTTAATTTAATTTTGCTTATATTTTTTTAATTTTTATTATTTACTCTAATAAAAACTATTTATATAATTTAGTTAATCTACTGTTATTATAATATTTTTTTAGTTTTTTTATTTTTTAGCTTTTTACACTTTACTTTTTCTTTTTATTTTACTTTATTTTTCTTTAAGCTAATTTTTAAAAAAAATAAAAATCTTTAAAAAGTTTAATTATAATTTTTTTTATTTTTTCTCTTAAATATAGCTATATTAATATTAATACTAATTTTTTTAAAGCTTTATTTAAATAAGTTTAAAGCTTATAATAAAATTATACACTTTTTTTGAAAATATTTTAATAAAAATCTAAATTTAAGCCTATAAATATATAAAAATTAAAAAATATATTTTTGTTAATATAATATAAACTAAATATATTATAATTTAAGCTAAATACTACAATATTTTAATTAGTATATTAAATTTAAATATTTATTACTTTAATTTAATATTGATATTTTTTTTAAAAACTAATATAAAATTAAGTTAAAATAATATTTTTTATTAAAAGTTATACTATTAAAGTATTTGATAATATTAACTTTTTATTAAAGCAACTTTCTAATTAAAACTCTTTAATAGTATAGCTATTAAATTATTAATATAATAAATATTATCCTTTTAAATAATAAGTTAATAATTTAATATACTATAAAAATACTACACTTTTTTTATATAGCTTACTTAGCTTTTTTATAAGTAAATAGTTAAATATACTATTAAGAATAACTTTTTTTTACTTTAAATAAACTTTTATATATTTTATTTATTTTATTATTATTATATTTTTTATGATTTTAAAGTATAATTAATCTAAAATATTTAACTTAAATTTAATTAAATACTAAAACTTATACATTTATCTTTTAGTTAAGCTTATAAAAACTAAAATACTTACTTTTTATCCAAGCTTTTAATTAATTAAATTACTTATTTCCAGATTAAAAACTTAATAAAAACTTAATTAATAAAGTAGTAAATAATTTTTTTTAGCTTTTAATTAAATAAATTTATTTTAAATTAGTTTTTTATTATAACTAGTTATTTTTTTAATAAATTTATTTTTTATCTTTAATATTTAAATTTTTACTATTATATACTTTAATTAAACAGCTGTAATTTTTTAATTAATTTGTAAAAATATTTTCAAAATAGTTTTAATTTTATATAATTTTTTAATATTAATTAATATAATTTAAGCAATTAATATATAATTTTTTTAATAATTTAGTAAACTTATTTAAAGTAATAATCTAAATATATATATAATTAAATATTTCTATTAGTAACTATAAGTATAATTAAAATAAAATAATTACTAAGTTTAATATAAAATTTTAATATATATATAATAATTTAAAAAATTAATTATTTTAAAATATTTATAAAATATTTACTAAAATATAAAAAATAATATTAGTTTAACTTTAACTATAAAAAAAGTAAAATAAAATTTAATTTTTAAATCTTATTTTATATTTTTTTAACCTTTATTATTTATTTTTTTGACTTTAGATACCTTAAATTAAATATTTTTTAAAGTTAATAAGCTATAAAATTAAGTATTTAATTTAAATTTATTATTTGATATATAGTTTTCTAGGTTTTTTTGAAGTTTAGCTATAAGAGTAAAATTTAGTTATAGTAATTAAAAGTTGACTTATTAGTTATAAAGAAAAGTAAACTAACAAAACTTTTGCTAAAAATTAAACTAATAAGATAGAATAATAACTCTACATAGTTTTTTAAAAAACTTTATTAAATTATTAAAAATAGAGTTAAAATTTTGCAATTTGTTATTTTAATATTAGATTATAAACTTTTATTTTATACTGATTTACACAAATTATAAATTTTTAATATTATTTCTTACAATATAATACATATCTGTTAAAAAAATTATTTAACAGCTGTAATTTGTTTAAGATAACAAAAAGCAATTTATTGTCAACTTTAGTCACCAACTATAGGAAATTAGCTGGTTAATTTTTTACTAAAAAGGAATTATAAAGAGAGGTTAAAAAATTGAATAAGTTAGTGGTTTGAATATATATTTAACTAAAAAGATTGGTATTAAAAGGCCAATATTATTATTTTCAGGGATTATTTGATTCATTCTGAATAGCAAAACAACGCTTACCAAACTCATATGTAGATACCATAATTGCACAAGCAGGAGCGACTTTAGCAACTCTGGGGATTAGTCCTCTAAACAATTCGTTAGGGCCTTCTTTAGTGGCTATATTTAAAAGTGTCCTCCATGTTGAATGCTTTATCGGATTATTAGAGGTATTACAACTGCTCTTATTAGCATTAACTTTAGAGTTCTTAGGAATACAATTGTTAGAGTTTATACTGTTCGAATCAACTTGTTGTCGAGTTTTTATTACGTCGAAAGGAGTAGTTATGATAGCTGCTAAAGTTCCACTTAATGCTCCCGATACAAAGGCAACTGAAAATTGAGTTTTCAACAAGTCTTTGGATATTAATTGACTTTTAGTTTTCTCGTAAACTAACCAGTAAATTGCTATTTTTACAGTTATTAATCAATATCTTAAATTAGTTTACCTGAAAATGGGATGTCTCTCCATAGCGTGGGAGCTAAGCCAGAATACAAAGATTTAGCACCCTGAGATTTAACCATGTTAACTATTTCTCGCAGTTGGGAATTAAAGGATTGGTTTTGGTTTGCTGACTGAAGCCTTGTCCTGAAAAGTTCGATCGGTGCGATAGCAGTAGCAGCTAAGGATCTAGCTAAACCACCTGCAATTAAAGGTGAATAGCCTTCTAGGCTATGAGGCAACTTTTCAAACATATATGAATTTAAAGTATCGTATCCTACATAATATATTGTCGTTGAAGGGAATGATTGTAATCTAAATGTATGTTGTTAGCAAATTTATATTTCAAATTAAATTTACAGAGTAGGTGATAAACCTCTCCATAGCTTCGATATTCCTTCGTATCTAGCGATTTTACTAAAAGCATCCTATAAACCCAAATATATAAGTTTCGACTAGATATAAAAATTCAATACAAGAGTACCAGAAAATTTGTGTTGAGATGTTGTAAAATTATCAGAAAACTTAGAAACCCAAGTTGTATAATTTATAGGCCAATTCCCAGTTAAATTCCTAGAACCTCCAACACTGCACATACATACATTTTGATTGTTAATTGGCAATACATTTATATTTAACTGTGTGCTATTCGCTAGGGATTGAAACTGTAATCTCGTTTTTATTACGTCAAATGGTGTAACTATTAGAAATTAAAGTTAATACATTTTTTAAGTATAATAAACCTACCAACTAAGGAGGTAAGTATTGAGCCAGAAATGGCAGATATCATCTTTTGTATTGAAGTTGTATCAGAAACTGTTGATTTTACATTATGATTAGTACTTAGTAAGAAGTTTGGTGAGGTTAAAGTTTTTGGGTACTGCTGGTTGCGCTACAGACATTTATAAATAATAGATCTTTTGAAAAATTACCTCTTCTATCTCTAAAATATCTAAGCTGTCCATAAAATTTAGTTCAATGGTTCCTTCTGAATTATTATTTTTTGATAATTTTGTTTCCATAACACTATTTTGTAAACATATATTTTTATTGCAGAAATTCAATGTTTTTAAAAATGTTTTTTGTTGATTTATATTTAAAATCTATATATAAAGAAAGCTAAGAAACAAAGTAAGGGAATCGTCGCAAAAATCGATTAACTAAAGAAAATAACTTTATACAACACTTTATATCAAAGGATAGAAAAGTTTAACCAGGAAATCTAAATAATATTAAAGATTGAATTGCTGACAAATATTTTTTCGACTAAAGATGGCTTTGGCGAGTTTTCTAAGCTTTTATGCTGACTTGAAAAAAATCTCAGTTCACTATAATGTGCTTTAAAAGCTTTATGATGATTTGTTACCAAATTATTAAAACATTAAACGGGACTTTTCTTTCCGATCTGATAAGTTGTTTTGGACCCAGCACTATTTGAAATTAGAAATATTTATCAGTTTATTACACTTTCTAGAGTAGCAGAGCAGCTAGCTAAGTGCCCAATTAAATTAAATAGCAAATAAATGAGGGGGGTAAAAGGTGATAATTAGAAAGTTTGATAGGACTTCACTAATGAATTACTGTTGCTAGTTTATATAAAATAACAAACTTAGATTATAGTAAACCAAAATTTTGAACTATGCTTTATATAAAGCCTAAAAGTACTTAGTAATATTTACTTATTCACATAGGTTTTTCTAAGTACTTTGTTTTTTGTAATAAATTAGGTTAAATTAAAAATATATAGTAGTTTTTTAGTTTAGCAAGTCACAAACTAGAAAAAAATAGCCTAAAAACATATTTATAAACTAATCAAAATCTAGCTTTAAAAATCTAATAAATTTAATAAATTAATAAAATTATAAATAAAATTTTTAGCTTTGATATAATATATTTAACTTTAGTTAAATTAAATAACTATTATATTTTATTAATTTTTTTTTGCTTTTTTTATATTTTTTATTAAAAATTCAACTTTATATATCTTTTTACTTAAGTTTTTAGTCTTTTTTAATTTTTTAAATTTAATAGTTATTATAATAACTAGCTATAAATTTTTAATAATTTAAAAATATTTAAAAAAGCTTAAAAAATTTTGAAATTAAAAATAGCAGTAAAAATATTTAATAATTAAGAAAAATATTTATAAAATCTAATATAAAAGTAATTAAATATAAATATACTTTTAGCTAAATATAAAAATATTATATAATTTTATTATTAAAGTAAGCTTAAATTTAAAACTTTTTACTTATAAATATATTATTATTTATATATACTTATATTTTTAAGCAATTTTTTAATAATTTAATCTACTTTTTAAGTAATAATTATTATAAGTTTACTTAGTAGCTATTAAAATAGATTATTTATTTTATTTTTTATAGTTTTTTAAAATTCTTATAAGTAAATTATTAAGTATATTATAAAAATATATTTTTTGACTTTATATAAACTTTTTTATATACTATTTTAATATTATTTTATAATATATTTTTAAAATTTTAAAGTAAAATTAAGCTAAAATATTTAATTTTAAATTAATTATATAATAAAGCTTAAATATTTATTACTAAATTAAATATTTAATATAATTTAATAATTATTAGTAACTTAAAAAATCTAAAAAAAATCTTAAATATATATATATTTTTAAAAAAGTAATAAATATTTATTATTTTAATAATATATTAATATCAATTAAAGCTAAAATAATAATTTTTATATTAAAAGTTTACTTAAAATTTATAGTATAAACTTGCCATTAATAAAAGCCTTTATTTAAAACTTTTTAAATAATTAATTATCTTATTATTTTTTTTGTTTTTTATTTTAAGCAGTTTTTTTATAATTTAATATATTTTAAAATAGTATTTATAATAAGCTTACTTATTTAATAGCTTTTTATATTAATTACCAACTTTATTTCTTATAATTCATTTAATATTTTTATAAGTAAATTACTAAATTTATTATAAAAAACTTTTTTTTACTTTAAATAAACTTTTATATATTTTGTTTTTATTATTTATAACATATTTTTGAAATTTTAAAGTTTTATTAAGCTAAAATACTTGATTTTAACTTAATTATATAATAAAATTTATATATTTATATTTAAATTAAGCTTATATATTAATTAAAATACTTATTTTGAATTTAAGTTTATTAATAACTAAAATAATTACTTTTTATTAAAGCTATTAATTAATTAAAATACTTACATTTTATCTAAATTTATAATAAGCTAAAAATATTTACTTTAGCTTTAATAATATAATAAAGTTAATATACTTATTATTAAGTTAAGTATTTATTAAAATATTAATAATAAATTTATTTTTTAATATAGTTTAAATTTTATATTAATAAAAAAAAACTTAGCTTTTATTAAATTTTTTTTTAATTATTAATTTTTTATAATTATTATTCTAATTAAAAAAAACTTTTTTTATATTAAATAATTAATTAATTAATTTTAAAAGTAATTAGTTTTAATTTTAAAATTATTTATTTTTTTACTTATTAGTTTTATAAAATTATTTGTTAATTTAATAATATATTTAATAATAATACATTTTAAAAAATATATAATATAATATTTATATATATATTTAATTATTTTTAAAATGTTCATTTAAATTTAAAAAGCTTAATAAAAATATAAAAGCCTATTATAATTAAATGTTTATATTTATATACTAAAATAGCTAAATAGCTTTTTAAGTTGATTTTTTTTTAAATTAGTTAAAAAAGTAATTATATCTTTAAATATTTTTTAAAAAGAAAATTTAATTATACTTTTATAAAAGCCAATTATATTATATATAATCCTATTTTTTAATATATATTTTAATATTTAATATAATAAAAACAATGTTTTAAACTTATTTACCTTTTACAATTTTTATTTTTTAAATAACTTTTAATAAAAGCACCAAAAATTATTAGCTTTTAAAAATATTAAAAGTAAAATATATAGTTAATAAATTTAGCTTAAACTTTTAAAAAATTAAAATTAGCTACTTTTAAAAATAATAAATTACCTATTTATTAATATATTTAATTTAAAATAATAAATAAATAAATTATATTAAACTAAAAAGAATTGTAAATTAATCTTAAAAAATCTTCTTTTTTGCTTATACATAATTCTTTAAAATTAATTAAATTAACTTTATATACTTATTTTATTTACATTATTTTTAATATTTTTTCTAAAATTTTGCAGCCTTTTAAACTTAAATTATCACTTTATTTAAAAAAATAAACCTTTATATTAAAATTTTTAAATATTTCTTTTAAGAAGCTATATAATATTTATAACAGTAAATTTAGTCTATTTTTAAAATATTATATATTTGAGCTTAAAAGATTAATAAGTACATTTCTAGTATACATTTTCCTATCTGCATACACTAAATTTTGATAATTATAACTGTTAAAAATGAGTGTAAAATCGCTAAGGTAATTTCTTTCAAATTATTCTTAAAATCAAAATTGTGTTGGAAAGCAATATAGCCTTGAAATAACACTAAAAATTTTTTCAGCCAGTTTTAATCTCACCAATTTCAAATCAAAACCAAAATTATCGTAAAATAATCGTAAAATAAAAAAAGAATAAAATATTCTTAAATCTAATCAATAATTTAGTGCCAATTCATCCAAATCGATAGACATTTAAGTAACTAAGACGTATCTACAAGACATTAAGTTTTCTGTAACAATAAGAAGTCCATATGAATACAACCAGATATTTAAAAGCGTGTAAAAAGATACAGTTCATAAACCATTATTCTCGTAATTGCTCAAGTAAAAGCTCAAATTCTCCTTTACTAGAAACATTCTTAAAAAAGAATGCAGCATGGGCTAAAGAAAAGCGAATTGCGAGTCCGGAGCTTTTAGAGAGTTTCAAAACTGGTCAAGATCCTAAGATTTTATGGATAGGATGTGCAGATTCTAGAATACCGGAAACAACTGTTCTTAATGGAGGTATCTTGCTTTATTGCTCATTTTCAAAATGCTAATTTAAATTCAGATCTAGGGGACTTTTTTGTACATCGAAATATAGCTAATCAGTGTCGTTCAGATGATAAAAGTTTGGATTCAATTTTAGAATTCGCTACTGAAACATTAGACCTCAAACATATTGTAGTATGTGGGCATTATGGCTGCTCGGGTGTCAAAGCAGCCCTTCTAGGCTGTGAACTTAAACAAACTAACGAATGGTTAAAACCCATATCAGAATTAGCACAAAGTAAATTATTTATTTTGATCTAAAACTAAACATAATTGTAGAATATAAATCTAATTTAGAAGGTAATTAAATTTTTATAATCCTTATTTAGAATACTATTAGGTAAAAGCGAAGAAGAAGCTTGGAGAACATTAGTCCATCTTAATGTTAAAAATTCGGTTGATATTGTTAAAGGTCATTCCTCTGTAGTTAAGGCATTAAAAGCTGAAAAACTCTCGGTACACGGCTGGGTATATGATGTTAGTACTGGAATTATCACCGATGCTTGATTCTAATTCAAAATAAAGATTAAAATCAGATATATTATTTGCAATAGTATTATAAAAGCTAAATTTTTATTTTATTTATCTTTGGGTTTGCTTGTAGGCGCCAATTTGGCAGCAACTTCTGGAGTCAATTCCGTAGCCTTTCTGCGACTAAATTCTGGTAAATTAGGGTAGTAGTGATGTTGAACAAAACGATAACCTTGAGTCAATTGCATAATTTCATTAGTGAAATGGCAAGAGAATAGAAGTAAGTTTCTAGGCTGTACTTGAAGTGCGAAACGCATGAAGACCAAAGAGTAGAGACATAAAGCTATTTAAAATAATTTAATGTGAATAATATTTTATAAGGCTTACCGCTTGTCATTTTTCCAGAGATTAAATCAGGATTTTTACCAAGATCGTTAAAGGCGGCAATGGGAATACCCCAATTAGCAACTATTTTACATTAAAAATTTAATTTTTTATAATAAAGATAAATTTACTTGGACCCCAGAAATGCTGTTTAATAAATTAAATAGAAATAAATTAAAAACAAAGAAAATTAAAATAGGCTTACTGTGCTATTTTATATAAACGATTAGTTACAAATAATAGAATCATTTAATACCTGCATAAATAGGTTCTGAATTCTTTAGAGGCTAATTTAGTGGTAAGCTGAGATACGAAACTTGATGATGCTGGCCCACTCATCTGATTTAACTAAACTTTAAGCTTTGAACTTGAAATTGCAATTCCCTTCGAAAAGCTTGATTTTGTTGGAGTTATATATTCGAATTTTATTGGCTACTTAAATAAGGAAAACGCTTTTGTTTGATAGTGTGACTCCAAAATAAATTCTTTAAAGATAAGGATTCAAAATTAACATGATTAGATATGACTAAGATTATGAAGGTTTTATTTGCATGTATGTATATGACTTTGAGCATTAGTTTGTTTATTTGTAGCAATTTACCGAAAGCTTCACTATTGTTGACGAGCCTATATATATCTGACTACCTATTGTCAGTAGGGTTTTACAATTAGTTGTATAATTTTACTAAGCACAAAAGAATTTATAGTAAAGGTAGTATATATATAATAACAATTTCTTTTTGAAAGACAAGAATTTATTATAAGGGTGCTAAGAAAATCACATTTAAGAAACTTCTACAAATTATAACTATAATTTAAACTATAGTGAAGCTTTGCCTTTGTTTTTACTAAGCTATAGAATATTTATATTTATAAAAGCTATTTAAAATTACTTTTATTTTTAGGTAAATTTTAATTCTAAAAATGCAAAAAAAAAACTATTATAAAATTACAGTTCATTTGGTTTCAAATTTTTATCATTTATTTTTAGAAAAAACTTTTTTGAATTGATAATTTTCTAATTAATAAAGATTTATCTAGTTTTGAAGAAAAATAATTTACTTAAAATAAAGACAATTTTTATTTTTTTAGTTTTAATTTAATAGCAATATAAATAAGAAAAAGTTTATTTACTTTTATAAAAAAATTACTGGTTTTAAAAAAAGCTTTATTATTATAAGCTATAAATATAACTTTTTTTTAGCTATATAAGTGTAATTTACTTAGTATATTTAAATAATTTAAATCTAAAAATAAAGAAAATCTATAAGTATATATTTAAATATATTAATTTTATTAAATAGTATTAATAAATATTAAAAATATTTATTTTATAGCTTAAATTTATATTAAGTAACTTTTTTTAATATACTTATTTTAATTTATATATTTTTTATTTATTTAAAATTTAGTAGTTTTTATTTTTAGTTTTAATTAAGTTAACATTTAAAAATAACTTAAATATTTTTAATAAAATTAAATTTTAAAAAGTATATTAGTTTTTATTATATAAATGCTATTTTAAAATTATAATACTATTAGCTAAAATATAATTAATTATTATTTTAAGATATAAATATCTATTTAATTTTAAACTTTTAAAATAAAGCTTATAAAGCTATTTTAAAATTTTTAAATTTATTTAACTTAGTAGCAATATTATAATTAAATTTTAAATTTTTAAATCTTTATTTAAAAAAGCTTTACTTTATTTTTTTTTAATTATTATTTATTAGCTAAGTATTTTATATTTAAATATAATTTAATTTAAACTTTTTTTTAAAAAAAAAACTAATAGCTAATATAAAAGTTAACTTTTAAATTTAAGAATAAATAATGCTAAATATTAATAAATTTATATTTATTATACTATTAAATATAATATATTATTTTTTAATAAATACTAATAGTATATATTTTAATTATAATATAATTTAGCTAAATAATATAGTTTTTAAATTTATTTTATATTTAATTTAAAAAAATAATTAATATAGTTAAAATAAATTTAAACTTAATTAGTTATATATATATTTTTTAATAAGTTAAATAATAAAATTAAATATTTTAAAGTTAGTATATTACTTAAAATTTAAGCATTTTAATATTATAAATAATATATTTTTAATATTTAATATAGAAGTTATTAATATAAAAAATTCAACTATACTACAATATTATTATTTAACTTTATTTAAAAATTTTAATATTTAAAAAATAAGCTAAAAAATAGTAAATTTATTTATATAAATATTAATTTGCTACTATATTATTAAAATAATATAAAATAAATTTGTATTTATTATAAATAAGAGTAAAATATTTTTATTTTTAATTAGTATTAGCAATTATATTATTTTAATTAAATATATAGTTAGTTTAATATTAAAAATTATTATTTTAATATTATATAGTTTTATTAAAAATTAATAATATTGAAAATTAAAGTATAAAAATATAAATTATATTATAAATATTATAATTTTACTAAATAGCTAATTTAGAAATAGCAACTTAATTATTTAGGGCTTAAATAAAAAATAAGTACTTTTAGGTTTTGTATAAAGCTTAGATAATAGGTAAATATTATAGTTATTTATAAATTTAATTCAAAAATAAGTATATATATTTTAATAGTTAGTCTGATTAAAGCTAAGTATTTTAGCTTAATTATACTATAATATTTTAAAAATATTATAGTAGTAATATAAAAATAAAATATTTAAAAGTTTATTTAAAATAAAAAAAATCTCTTAATAGTATATTTAACTATTTACTTATAAGAAAGTTAAGTAGGCTATATAAGATAAAGATAATTATTCTTTTTAAAGTAGATTAAATAATTAATAAATTGTCTAAAAGAATAATATTTATTATATTAATAATGTAGTAACTATACTATTAGAAAGTTCTAATTAGGAATTTACTTTAATAATAAGTTAATATTATTATATACTTTAGCAGTATAACTTTTAATAAAAAAGATATTATTTTAACTTAGTTTTATATTAATTATAAAAAAAATATTAATATATAATTAAAATAATAAGTTACTAAATCTAATATATTAGCTAAAATATTGTATTTTTTAGCTTAAATTATAGTATATTTAAATTATATTACTTTAAAATTATTTGTTACTATTTTTAAAAATAATATTAACTTCTGTTTTAACTAAAATTAAAATTTTTTTAATATAGGTAAACTACTATACTATAACCAAATTTTTAGAATTATTTTTTATAACTTATAATAAATATTAAAATAAATATTTTTAAAAGTTAAAACAGTAATTTGGTATTATAATTTTTATAAGTATACAAGAAATTTACTTAATTAATTTAATAAATAAAAAAATTTAATAGATACTATAGATTTAACATTATATATACTATTTAAATAATTTAAAAGGAGAAATGATTAAAAATACTATAAACAATGTTAACTATTTAAATTTTTTAAATAATAATATAGTTTTTTAAATATCAGCTTAACTTAAGTATAAAATTAATTAATTATTTATATACAATAATATAATATTATAAACCAATTCTTTTAATAATAAACTATATTTATATATTAAATTAAGTAATTAATAGTTTATAGAAAAAATATATTTAACTGTTACTATATGAAACAACTGGTAAATTTGTTTCTATATAATAAACTGTAGTTGTAAATTTATTAAGTATAAGAAACATTAATGGATTTAAAACTTACTATTAGAAAGTAAAACTAGCTAAATTTTTACCATAAATTTTTTAATTCTACTAATAAAAATAATTTTTTTACAATACGTTTAGAACGATTAAAATTTTAAAAATTATAAAAGTACTTTACCTTTATTATTATTTTTTAGCATGGTAGCTAAAATTACTAAAAAACAGTCCAATTTGTATAATATTGGAACCGTTTTTAATATTTTTAATATAATTGAAATTCAATTTTAATTTCCTTTTTAAAAAATTTTATGGAAATATATTGTTACAAATAAATCAGGTTAAATTTTAGTTCCATATTTGATAAGGTATTGGAAGTGTACCAAAATTAAAGGTACCTTTGTACAAACTTATACCTGTTTCAATAGTTTTAAGGTAAAATAAGGATGGAAGGGGTGCATAGAAAAGCGGTGGTATTAAATTCGGTGTAAAAGCTTCTTAGGAAAAGTTAAGGAAATAGTTATATAATTTAAAACTTGTATTTCTTCAACTTTATTTCATTTTTAAAAAAAAATTATATAGAAGGTTCTAGATCAATCCTGGTTTTAAGAAAGTACATTTAATTGGTTAGATATTAACCAACTTTATTAGTTTACAAAGGAATCGCCGTCTTCAAATGTAACACTTGTTTCGTCTAAATATACGTTTGTAAGCATAGTAATATATAAAACTTTGTTCATAAGTATTGAAGTATTAAATATCGACAAATAAGTTATAGTACCGAGCTAATACCATCAACTTAAAATTGTAGTAAATAAAATGTGAAGTCTTTTCTTGAAGTATTGTAGTGACTAACTATTTGAAACTAGACTGTAGTAGTTACCTACCGTTAAACGTTCTAGACAACCGTCTCTTATTAAATTGATGTGTATTTTATTAAATAAATAACTTTAACTAATTGATGTTATATTATAAATTTAATTATAAATTATAAATTATAATAAAAGTGTTAATAGTTATTTATTTATACGAAATAATAACTAATAATTAAATTCAATTAGTAATTTATTTAACAATTAGTAACTTAATAAACTACATTTGGTACGTTTAATTGTTGCTACGATCAGTTTGGTAACAATTATGGCAGTAAGATCAAACATTCGATCACTTCTCAATTTTAAGCGCAATCAACCAAATCTGAGACTAGAATTGAATTATAACACAACTTTAACTATATTTTAAATCAGCCTATTTAAAAAGTATATTAGATAAGAGTACGTTTAACGTATCTAAACGAACTATAAAATTTTATAATATTTAACTATCAAATTTTTTATAATTAAATATTTTTATTAATTTTCTATTTTCTATTTTCTATTTTCTATTTTATTTTATAAAATGTAATTAAATGGTGAAATTATTGTATAATTATTCATTTAATCGCTTAAATAAAAGTTACTAAATACTCACAAGTTTTAAATTTTAAATGAAATACCCTAATTTAGATATGGTACACTAAAATATCTGAAAGTAGTAATCGGTTAATGCTTAATAAGTTTGCTAAAGTTTGTAAAATAGGAACCGATTTACATATCCAGAAGCATCCTTAACTAATATAGACTAAATCTAATAAAAGTATTGCTTTCGGAACTTAAAAGTTTACTTATTCCTTAAACTGGTACTAACTCGGTTAAATAACTAATTTACTATTGGTCTAGGTGCTTAAATCAAAACTTTCTTATTTTAAGCGATCGAACTTAACTCCATTAGAAATTAAAATTATATACGCTTTTTCAATTAATAAATATTTTTACTAACTACAGTTATAATATTTTAATTTATACGAATATATATATTTTTAGTTCAGGTTTTTAAAACCGATTTGAAGCAAATTTATTAAAATAAAATAAAATAAAAAAAACTAGGCCAATGTTAAAAGGGCGTATAAGTAAATAAAGTATACGTTAAAATTTATTTAAATTTAATTATTTTGAATTCAACCGGTTACATCAACATTACAACTTGAATTCGTAATAACTCACCAATTTTAATAGTGAAATATGAATTTATTTAAAAAAAATATACTTTCAATTAATAAACGGATGATTTGAACGGATAAATATATGATAAGATCGGTTATATTGGTATGGCAAATACATCAAAGTGGTGGTTATCATATGAATTTAATACCACTATAAGTAATATAAATTTGTTAAAGTTTAAAATATTTTAGTAATAAAAACTAATGTTAAATTTAAATATAAATATAAATATAAATTTTTATTAAATATTAAACGGATTAGTAAAAAAAAAGTACTAGATTTAAAAATCTAGATACTTTTTCTAAATTGAAAAATTAAATAATTATTTAATTTCAATTTAAAATAAATAGTTTAAATTATTATTAACTTATCTTTACTTTTAAATTTTTTTCAGCCAAATTAATTTCTATAGTTAATTTTAAAAAGGTACTTTCAATTCGAATTCTACTTTTATGATCGATGTTATCCACAATTTTGTACTTAATCGAAATCAGTTGCCAATGCATTTTTCCGATACCTATTTTTTAATATCAAATGTTCTAGAAATTTATATTTATCCCTTCATTTTTAAAATATTGATGTCTATTTCTAAATTAACTAGATTATCTATTTTTTTTTGTATCGTAATATAGATCATTCGGTTATAAAATTTTATAATTGCTATAAATTTATAATAAGTAAAATATATATTTCCATTAAAATATCTAATTTTTAATAATATAAATTTTTTTATTTATCGTTTTAAATAGAAACGTTAAAATTAATTTCTATAATTTTAAAATTTTAATAATTTTTTTTTTTTACCATAGAAATGAAAATTGATTTTTTTTAAATAATAGAATTGAAAATTATTAAAAACGTTCACTTTAAAGTAAGAAAAGTATTTTTAAAATTAAATAATAAAATTTAATAAACTAATTATAAAATGTCATTAACATACTATTGATTTATCTATTTTTAAAATATTAGTTTAAAACATAAATAACTAATATAGTATTAATTCAATTTACTAAATTTAAGATACCTAGTTAAATTTATTAAGGTACCAGTACGAACTCCGAATAAAACAACTTTTACCAACCTTAGCTAAATTGAAATAGTTAAATAATATTATGAATAAAACTAATTTAAATGTGTAACTTTACGGAAATTAATATATATATATATATATATTTAGTACAGGTATATACTTTATAAAATTATAAAATTCGCTTTAAGATAAAAAAAAAAGTTGTCGCTTAAAAGGTAAAATTAATATTTAAAAAAAAAAGTTATTATTATTATTATTATTATTATTAAAAGTATTGGATATGGTAAATTTAACTAATAAATCAGTTCAATTTATATTAGTTTTAACGTTGCATAAGGAACTTGATAAATACATTCTTTTATCAATCGGATAGAATTATACTTTTAATTGTAATTGTAATTGTAATTATAATTAAAAGCGATACATTATCACTAATTTAAAACTAAAAATTCAATTATTTAAAATAAAATTTACCTAATCTAAAAAATTTTATACCGAATTAAATTTCTAGAGTTTTTTTATTTATTTAAAAAAACTTGAAAATTTGTAATCCGAAATTTTAAAAAAATAAATATATTTTTTTTAAAAATTTAGTTATTTGAATTAAATGGAAATGTAGCATTTATACTGTAAATTTTATAATATGACTTTACTTTTACAATCAATTATTTCATACTATAAATCCAGTATTTAATAATAGCTTGCTCTTAAAATGAAGCAACAACTAGATTTAGCCTCCAGTTAATAGAAAGTTACTGTATAACTTATTCCCTAATTAATCAATCCTTTATTGGACCTATATCGCTTAAATTTTAAGTACTAAAAATAATGTACATACAACTATGTTAGTTTGTTGTTGAATTCGAATCCAACCGTGTCAAACGTAAATTAAGTTCGATTGTAGAACTACATTTCTATTTTGAATTAAAGGAACTAATTCGAATCCAGTAGAATTAGTTTATTTAAGAAGTGAATAAGCATGTGAACGAATATAAAAAGGGTATTATTAATTTTTAGTAATAAAAGGTACCGTAGTGGAGGATAACAATTTATCCAGCGCTACCAAATCAGTTAATTTAACGCGGTCCAAAAGATACGGTATAAAAGAGCAAGTTTAGGCTAAGAAGTGTAACTTTATTAAATTTGTTCTAAATTAAAAGGTTATAAATCCAAGCCCAGAACAACAATGCAGATGGAGGCACAAACAAACTACGGTATCTATGAGCTTACCAACCAAATATTTAACAGCGAGTTACAAGATCTGAACAACAGCAGTGGGGATACTAAAACCAATTTGAAGCAACGCCGTATCTCAAGGGCCTGTGATGAATGCCGTAAACGTAAAACTAAATGTATCGGTGGCACTACTCCTTGCCAAACTTGTATAACTAGAGGTTTACAGTGTACGTTTGCTTTACCTAGTTATAAACGGGGTCCTAAACCTAAACACCCTATAATCAGTGATGAACCGATGGCTTCCAATAGTATGAAAGTAGACGATTTCGATCGACTTATACCTTCGTTAACCTTCACTCCAGATTCTAGTATCTCACCATACCGTTCGTTCGATACCGATATGTTCCCGTTTAACAACGATACCAAACCGGATTTAGTTTCTAGTCAAGTAGCTAATTCTAAAGAGTTGAACGTAACTGCACTTTTACCTAAACTGTATAAACAAGGAGCTATAAGTGAAGTTAGTGAAATTCAACTACATATCATTATCAGTTACTTCCAATACCTTCATAACCAGATAGGTGTTATCAACCCATCTCATTTCGTAATAAGTTTAGCTAGTCCTAAACTTACTCCTTCCTTCCGATTCTTATTAGGATGTCTATATATCTCTACTACTAAAGCGTTACCTCACCTCAACTACCTCTACCTTCAAACTTATTCTACACCGCAGTACCAATCCGATATCAACAATTTAGCTAATCAGCTCTCTAATACGGTTCAATCGATCCTTTTCGATTTAGGGGAAGATATTAACGATCTAATAATGCATCGTGAAATCGGGTTAAATATTTTAAGATTTAAATTTCAAACTCCTGCCGCTCTATCATCCCTGTATAGCCCTTAACTTTACTTTAGCACCGTTTCCATATATCACTTACTTTTTAAAATGGTTTGTAACCATATAGTTCTCTCGCTTTCTCCCTGCATAATACTTTAAACGTTTCGAATAAACATTATTAATCTATTTTATATTACATCGCTTATTATCAGTTGTTCTAATTTTTTATTAAGTTTTGATGTATGTGCTTTTCTTTTCCCTTCTCAGTATTTTTGGATCATTTCGAAAATGTGATTGATCATCTTGCAATAAATTGTCAACTTAAAGCACCAACAATTTCTCAATTTACTTTTAACAAGAGCATTTAATTCAGTTATGTTAGGAAATAAAATATTACTCGCCACTTAAAATTTAAAAGGCAAGTTTTGTATAACCTATAATTTTTAAATATCAATTTAAACAGAATTGAATGAAAGCCTTTCTTAATAGTTTAACAATCGCTTTTTTAATGACAATATTAATCGGTTAGTTTATGGTTCGATAACTATTACTATATCCTTCTAAGAATATAATCGTTTATATATATATAAATGTAGATGTATTAACTTTGTAAAGATGTTTAAAAAATAGTTCGGTATAATTTTTATTTAACTATTAACGTAAAAATGTAAAACTTTACATTTTATCAACTACAAATCGATCTATATTGTTATAAACTTTAAAGTAATTATTTGCAGTTAAAAACGGGTTAATCAATATATTTTTAGTAGTTCTATATCGCTTTTATTCAGTTTCTAAAGAAATCCACCTTATCTTATATTGATTACTATTAATATGGTACCGTTTAGGTAGTTAAGTTAAAATTTTTAGTATTTGATAAATATATCGGCGGTGCTGTTCTACTATAGTTGCATGAAATTAGTTAATATATATTTAATAAAAATATATTATATAATAAATTTTATGAACTTATTTTTTATTAATTTAATAAAGTAAATAAATTATTTATTTATATAATGCAATTTGATAAAAAAATTTATTTATTAATTTTAATAAAATAAAATAAAATAAAATATTTATTTATTTATATAGTAAAGAATAATAATAAAATTTCATTTTTATCAATTTAAAAAAAAATATATTCTAAATTTAATAAATATATATAATCGATTAAAATTTTATTTATATAGTAAAAAGTATAACCGTCTTAATTAACAACTTTAAAAAAATTAATAGTAACTTAAACTTTAATACTTTTTAAAGATAAAACTATACTAAAAACTATAAGTTATTTTAAAATTTATAAATTTAAACTAAATAATAGTTTATCAATAATAATAATAATAATAATAATACTAATAATAACAAAACTATACCAATTTAAATGCACCTTTTTAGCGAAATTTATGATAAAAAGGTACACTTCTAAAGTAAATGTTGTTATTTTTAAATACGGAAACTAACTAATTTGACTTTCACAATATAATATTTATTGAATATTTTGGTTAATCACGATTAGTTGTTTAGATTTATTCTCAACTAAGCAATTGTAACCAAGTCGGATTTAAACTAGATCGCCTAGACTCTGAACAACGTCAGCGTAACAGGTGCTACTATTTTAAGAACAGTTACTGAAAGGTACTTCGATCAATTAATATTGGTAAGGTAAAAGATTTCAAATCTATCTGTTATCAAACTTTCCATTTAACCAACTCCAACCAAATGAATGAAAATTAATATAATAATGGTATAGAGTTGATCACTTCGGCTTTGTTGCTAATAATCGATTACTTTAAACGTCAACTTCGAAGCACAAATTAGTAATTTTTTGTTTAGTTTAGGGTAATTATGACTTTAGATTTATAACCAAGTGGATGGATCCAGTATAATATGGCGTATCGTAAGGGTAAATGTTACAATGGACGTATATATTGGCTAAAATACAACAGATATCCACTTTTCATTAAAGTCTATCCATTTATGAAATTAACTGGTTTGTACAACAACGACTACGTCGCTACTACGAACTAGTTTACAGTTAAGCATAATTTATTCATTTCGAATTCCTTATTGAGCTAAAGGTAATAGAATCGGTACAGAGAATAAAAAAGTATGAGAAATTCATGTGGCAATTAAGTTAAAGCGAACAATTGGAAGTGTAGAAGTTTATATTGGTTTCTATCTTTATCCATTACTTTTAAGCGTGCCAGTAAACTGTATGCTTTTTAAGTTAAATAAAAAGTAGTTTAACTCTAAATTTGGAATTGGTAGTTCTCAATTTCTAAATAAATCATATATTAAAATATATATGTATTGGTCGCTTTAAATCCGATAGTTTAAAAGTACAATTTTTATCAACTACAATACTAAATTTATAGTTCAATAGTATATATTCGGATAGTTATACGGTACAGGGAACGGTAATATAACGTTTATAACTATATTTTTTAAAGTAGTATATATATATATAGATATATATATTAAACTATTAGTTCCGATTAACTTTCATAAAGTTTAGCTTTCAATTTCAATTTAATAAGTTGAAAGTTTAATATTCGGATTTAATTCGATTTGTATGTACAAAATCAAATAGTTTTAAAAATTTCCTAGTTAAAATTTTAGTTCTTAAAGGTGCATTAAACTAACTTTAGTGAAAGTATTTTATTAAGTAATTCCTTAAATTTCAATATAACTAAAATTATTTAAGCCAACTATCGTCGTTAACTTTAAATTTAATTATAATAGAACAATAAAACTTTCCTTTTGGGAATTAGAAACCTATTAATTGAGAAAAAAAGGCGGAAGATAAGCAAATTTTAGTTATATTTATAAATTAAGTGTTAATCGGCTTTCAACGTTTACTATAAAAAATATATCCTATTCGGTTTATATCGAATTAATAATTTCATTAACACTTTTGTTAAAATTAATAATAAGCGGTGTATTTCAGATTGTAAGTGAAGATACACTGGTACCGAATTGGAACATATATCGAAAAGTTTAAGTTAACGATAATGTAATGCAATGTACGTTACAGTACTACAAGCGGTACTTTACAAGTAAATATAAACTATATTCGATTTATAGAATACTAAATTTAAAAGATAAATTGGAATTTTAATGAATTTAATTAGTTCATCTATTATTTTATAATAACTGCATATAGAAGCAGATACTTAAAAGTTAATATAGATTGTAGGCTTAAAATTATTAGAACATATAAAAATTAATATTAAGTTCTATTTATTTATTTATTATGTAATAAATTTTATAAATAAACTGTTCTATATTAATAACTAATTCAACTTATACTAAATAAAATAAGAACTAAATTAATACTGAAATGTAACTTTAACAATAAATAATTAAACTTAAATTTAAATTTAAATTTTAGTATACTATAAATATATAAATATATATTAAAATATTAGCAATAAATTAATCTTTGATCCTGTTTAAAATTTATTTTATAACCTAATTTTAATATATTATATTAATTTTACAAATTTTATTATTCACTAAATCTAGCTTTATTAATAGTACATATAAAAATTAACTAATTTTAACTTTTACCTTATTAATAAATTTTATATTTAAATTTATCAATAAAATAAATAAATATGTTTACTTTTTAAAGATTATATTAAAATTTATTACTTTTTTGTAATTTATTTTGAAGATAATTAACTTTAAATGTTTATAAAAACTAACATATTCAATAAATAAACCTCCAAAAAAAATTTTAAAACCTACTAGTTAAAAAATTCTATTAATTTTTTATTAAAATATTAACATTTCAAAAAAATATAACTGCTAAAATAATATTAATGCAAATTATATTTAAAACTATAATTCTTTTTAAGATAATTATAAAAAGTATAACCATTTATATATAGCAACTATTAGAACTAATAAAAAAGCATTTTATTAAATAGCAAAACTTAAATAAATAATATTTAATCTTTTAAAAAAATAATTTATTTAGTAGTAGTAAACATAAGTTAAAGTAAATTAGAATATTTTTAAAAGTTTTTTACAAAATTATAATTATAATAATTAAAAATAATTTATAAAAGCTTAAATTTTAATTTTGAATATAAATTATAAAAGCTTTTAAATACTATTATTTTCAAATTAACTAGTACTTAATAACTAAATTTATAAATTTATAAAATTAAAGAAGATTTAGTAAAAATTATATAGTTAAAAAATATTTAGCTATAAATAAAAATGTTTTTTATTTAATAATAATAAAGTTATTTTATAATATTTTTAAGTTTATTATTTAAAGCTTTTTATTATAATAGTTAAAATTTGCTTTAGTTAACTTTAAATTTTAAAATTAAAAAAAATTATACTATATTAATTAAAGGTATTTTTCTTTTAATATTTAATAAATTTTATTAATTATACTTTTTTAAACTTTATTTAAATAGTATTTAAATTAGTTACTCTTAGTTTATTATATAAATAATTTTTTTTAGTAAATTTAAAAAAAATACAAGTATATATTTATACTTTATTAAGCTACTTTTAATAATAAAAACTACTTTTATATATTTAAAAAATAAATAAATAAAATTTACTTTAATATTTAAAATAAGTTAAGCTAAATTTTTAATTATTTTAAAATTTAAATTAATACTTTACTATATTTTTATAATTTTAAAATATAATATTTTTTAATTTATTAATTTTATTAATATTAGTATATATATATATTGATATTTATAATACTGAAATGTTAAAAAAAATATAATTTTTTTAATATTTAAAATACTAAATAGTTAGGTAAAAAATAAAAGCTAAAACTAAAATATATAATGAAATAATATAGATTAGTTTTAATTTAATAAAAAAAATAAAAAATTAAAAGTAAAAAAATTTATTATTATTTAATAAGAGCTAAATAAAGTTTAATAAATATAATAAGTTTTTTATATAAAATTTAAAAAAAAATAAATTAAATACTAGTAAATATAAAATTTAAATAAAATAAATAAATAAAAAACTATTTTAAAAATTAATAACTATATACTTAGCTAAAATTATAAAAAAATACTAAATATTTATTACTAAAGTTTTTAAAAAAATCTAATTTTTTATTTAAATTTATAAAGATAATAATTTTTATTAGAAAATAAAAATTATTAAATTTATTAAAATTTTGCTATTATTTTGAAAATAAATTATTATTTTTTAATAATATTTAGTAAATATAATTACAAATTTTTATTAAGTAAATAGTATTTAATTAAAAATATAAAATAAAATTAAAAATATAAATATATTAGTAATAATTAATATTTTAACTATAAAAAAATAAAAAAATAAAGTTTAAAAATTAATATATAGTTAAGCTATTTTAATAAAATGGTTAAATATATAAATAATTAATATTATTAAGCTAGTATATAATAAATATCTTTAAATAATATAGTAAATATAATTTTAACTTATAAAAAATAGTAATTTATAAATTTATTAAAGTATTAATTTTATTTAGTTAGTAAATACTTTAAGTAACTTATTATAATAATATTTTTTTTTAATTATTAGCCTTTATTATAATTAAAATTTATTATATTTATATAGTTAACTTATTTTAAATATTATATATATTAATTTATCTAATAGTATATATAACTACTATATATTTTTATATTTATTTATATTAAATTAATTTATATATTTATAAATTATTCTTTTTAGCTTATCAACTTAAAGTTTAAAAATATAATAAAATAATTTTTATATTTATAACATTTATAATTATTTTGAAATTTTTAAAAAGATTAATTAATAAAAAATACTACTAATATTATAAAAAAATTTAATTTACCTTTTAATAATAAATTAAAATTTTATTATTAATTATATATATATATTAAAAAGTTAATAGTTATTTTAGCTATTATAATAGTAAAA
The DNA here is from genome assembly GCA_037055185.1 of Capillidium rhysosporum. Lineage (NCBI taxonomy): Eukaryota > Fungi > Entomophthoromycota > Entomophthoromycetes > Entomophthorales > Capillidiaceae > Capillidium > Capillidium rhysosporum. The sequence goes on along the minus strand of JAWQFY010000395.1, from coordinate 8,220 downwards.
ATTTAAGCTATATATTTATTATACTTATATATATTAGCCTTTTTCAAATATTGTTTAATTTATTTATAGCTTTTTATTCAATATTTATAGTTAAAATATAAAAATAATTAAAATTTTAATATACTATAAGTTGTAAACTTATAAAAAAATTATTTTCTTAAAAGTATATTTTTTTAAGGATTTTATTTATAAAATAAAGTAAATATATATATATATTAAAAAACTTAAAAAACCTAAAAGTAAAAGAAGAAAAATTAAAATTAACTATTTAAATATTGTATATAGAGAAAAAACACTTAAAATAAGCTGCAAAAATAGTAAATATAGTAAAATAAAGAAGAGCCTACCTAATAAGTATGCTAAAAGCAAACTTAAAAGACTTAATAAATAAAAGTTAAGCTTTAAAAGCTAAAAGAAATTCTAGGTAACTAATAAATAAGCTGTAAAAAAATAAAAAGATAATCTTTTCAAGTACCTGTTTTCAAAATTCTACTATTATACTATAGGTGAAAAATTTACAGTTGATAGTTTTGCTTATAAAAAAGCATAATAAACAGTTTTTTTTAATAATAAAGTTATATTAAAGTTAAAAAGTAAATCATGTGCATATATGAAGTATGTTTAAACATCAAGTTTATTAGTTTTTCAACAATATATATATAACCCTGAACTTCCAGGTTCCAATATCAGTAAATATATCAATATATTAGATATCATTTACTTATATTATGTTAAATAGTTGATTTTATAGTTTAGTTTTTTTTGTAACCAAGAGTAGCAGTTAACGTTAATACATTATATCAACCTTTATAAATACATTCAATCCTATTAGTTTAGTTAATAATCATCCTTTCACTTTCTGCTTTGAATATCCATGTTCGTATAAGTACATTAAATATTAATTTTTTAAAATAAGTATGTATATTAGCTATGGTTTACTTTTTTAGCGTTAAGTAGTCGATTCCACCTATTTACTTTAACTTTGGGTTTTTTGTAGTCAAATGTTGAATCAATATCATCAATATGTGTACATTTCCCTTTGTATATGGTACACCTCCCTCTAGAAATGTATTCTGCTTGTTTTTGATCAAATATAGCCCTTTTTGGTACATCTTTGAGTATAGATTGAGCGTTTCTTGGATCTCCTCCCAATTTAATTAACATCTCTTCAACGCAGGGGTACATAGCTAACTTAGCAGGTAAAAACTTGTATGTTAGTTTCCCAGTTTCATCAATTATGAAAGTGCCACCAAGTTGAAATCTGTCCCCAAACGACGTATTGGTGAAATCTGTTGTATTCGTTAAAAACTTAGTGATTTTCCAGAACCGAAACTCTAAAATATCGATTATAAACTGTAGTTTAGTTAGTTTATGGCACCTGGCCTGTTGGTAAACTTTGGTTGTAGGATCTATAAGTAGATCCCAGGTCCAGTATCCCGACTGTAGGAATGTGAGTAGATCGGGGCTATCGAAAGCTACTACGACGAATTCCACGTCGCTGCTATCAAAGTATAGTTTTAACTCGGATAGTAAGTAAGCGTCATATTTGCAATACCTACAACCTAGTCTTGGTAACAGTTTTAAAACTACTTTCTTACCACCTGCCCATAAGTCACTTAAAACAACCTCTTTACCGTCCATCGTTAAAACGGTACACCCTGCTAAAAAGCTTTCATTACAATCATACGATTTACTATTAACTTTTTTCGCCTTCGTTGAATTTCGAAACTTTATATTGTTAGGATTTCGTTTCTCTTCTTTTTCAAATACAAACTGATCGCAACATACTTTCTCCTTGCGTTTCATTAGCTGTAGGTAATCGTTTACGCTGGCTATTGATACGTTTTCATTCCTATAAAACAGCTTCCATACCATGACTATAACTTTCAATATAATAAAATTATTGTTCTCATCTCTTTTAATATGTGTAAATTTTCAATTAAAATCCTCCAACTTCTCCAAATTATGCAATATATAAAGTTTAGCAACTTTACACGATGCTTAAATAATTGGTAACAAATAATTAGAATTCTCATTTATTAACCAAAACCCTTTTTGTAAAGACTTGAAGGTTTAATATTTTATTTTTCGTTATTTTAGCACAACTAAGCCGAAATTTACTTTTTAACTGAAAATTAAAAATTTACAAAATCTCCATTTTTAACAAAAGTATCCTTGTAAGGTTTTAAAGTTTTAAATATGGAATTTGCAGTTTAAATATAAAATTTTAATTTTTAGATTATTGGTTTGGCTTTGATTAAAATCTTTTTTAATACTTTTTGATCGATTTTATTAACAAAAGTGGTAAGTTCGATCGCTTTTTACTAACCATTAAGAAAGCTTATATTAAATACTGATATGAATTTTAGAGCATTTATATTTTATCTTTATTAAATATATATATATATATATATATATATATATATATAATAAAACAATTTTTTGAAGTGTATAAATATTTATATACAAGCCAAGTTAAAACAGGTTATGTGATATAAGTACTGATAGAAATTGTGAAATGTCATGACCCCAAGTCCCAAATCCCAAAAATTTAAGTAAGTCCATAACTTAAACATCGTTATATCACTTTACTATGAATCTAATATATATAAATATAATTCTCTCTATATATAAAAGCGTACCCCAAAAGTTAAAGGTGGACGAAATTCAATCTATTTAATCACTATGATGGAGGGATATTGTTTTATGTTTAATTTTAAAGGGACATATATTTATAATAATAGCTATAATTGGAAAGCACATAACTAAAAAACAAATCAATTGATTACTTTAAACTGTGACTGATGCGCGATACTATTCCAAATTCACCAATTTATTAATAGTTTTTATTAAATGTAATATGATCAATCTTTTAACAATATACTTATCATATCTGTTCTTGGTAGCAATCTGGTCACAATTTTTTATATATTTGATAAAAGATACCTTTAAGCTTATTGATATAATGGTACAAAACGTATGTTTATTTTGCACCACTCCTTAATACGCATATATGCCTACTTTATCACTAATTATAACTGTAATAAGTTATATACATTTCATTAAAATTAAAATTAGTACATTTTACTTTTATGGTAGCCTTACAAATGTATTTTTTACATTATTAATTTTAGGAACTTACTTAAGGCTTCTGAAGAGCCGAAAATCCTGGTAAGTAAACGAATGTGATTTGTTGATGTTAAAACGATACTACCATCAGATCGTATTTCTACTATATTTTAATAATTGGGTATTATGAATGTACAGAATTTAATTTTAATATAGCTGACCTGTCAAACTGATTTTAAATTTAAGAGATGATATTTATCTAATTCAAAATCAGCAATTTCAACTTGTTCACGTATTCTTTAAATTTTAAATGTAATTCATTACTCTATTAAAAATATCACTTTTCCATCAAACCCCCGCTTAGTAAAACTAAAAATTGATCGTTAGTTGCTAGCTTACAATGTATGCATCTTTTAGTAAGTAATAAACTAGTGTCACTGCCTTTTATATCGATTCAGCGGTAGTTGATGAATTCATCCTAATTCTTATACAATTGTAGCCATTAAATAGACGTTAAATAATGATATATGGCTATTTTTTTAGAAGACTGGGCAGTAAAATCCGAAACTTAGCTCCAAGTTTGACTATTGTATTTTATCGGATGGCTATTTATTTTTAAATTTGAATTCCCGCTATTAAATAGATCGATTTGTGGGAGTGCAGAAAAGTGATATATATAGTCTGTTTATCACTTAAATTTATTAAAATTGTTAAAAGGAATCTAAAAACTTTATTTCATTGATCTTGTTTGTATCGATTTTCAATTTTTAGAAGTTAGTTGCGTAAAAACTATTGCTCTGTGAATCTACAACTTTAATAGCGGAAGTTAAATATTAAAACAAACAGCTAAATCTTTGATTAAAGTTTTGAAAACTTGGTTGTTCCAACTACAATGTTTTAATACTACATACAAGTAAAGAACAAAAAAAGTGCTCCAATCACCCAAATTGGAAACGATTTAATTTACAGATTATCTCTAACGTATATACAATCTAAAGAGCTGGGACTAATAAGTTTAAATCATTGCCGTTATCAAGAGTCTAGTTTATCACTATTCAGTTGTTTGGATAACGGTTTAAGCTTACATATCATATTTTATCCACATATACTTTGTAAATAAGGCTCGATACATCGGGTAATACAGGAGCTTAACAAGCATTGGTTTCGGTGCCACTTACTAATAGCTAGCTTCTTAAGCTGAGCGTTTACGATCAAGCAGCTCTCTAAATTAGTAATTAACTAAACTGCGATAAAATGTATTCACTTAAAATTTCAAATCTACCGGAAAAGCCTTAAATATTATATACCAAGCAATAAATTACCCTAAATACATCTGCAGCACAGCATTTCACTGGAAATTACCGTTTTTGTCGTATTTGTACACTTTTAAACCTTTTAAAATGTAACGACCCTCTGTACAGGGATATAAGACTTAGTAACAGAAGCGTTTATCTGAATTGCCATATTTATGAAACTAATGTTAATAGGTCGTTCTAAGGAAAAAATACAATACGGCCAGTCTTTGTGAATGTAAAATTTCTGATCTTTATAATAATCGATTTATAAAAAATTAGATTTTGTTTAAGTATTTTACTATCAAAACAAAATTTTATAGCACTAAAACTATATTTAATTTTTTCAAATATAATAGTTACTTAAACTGTATAGCTATCTATGTATAGCTTTATAATTACTATTTGCGTTAATTTTAAAAATCGTACCTATTATCAATATATATATATATATATATTTAAAAGATATAAAATTAAACATAATGAAATTACTAGATATTCATCAATATGTTAACGAGGATAAGATAAGATATTTTTAAAAAATTAAATAGATAAACAGTACATTCAAGTATCTTAAAATATATACGTAATTACGTAATTATATGTATACTAATTAAGCAAATTTAAAGGTAAGGGTTAGAGCTGTCTATGGAAATCAAAATAAAAACTTGGCGTCCCCATTACATTTAAAAATCCAAGGTCTAAACAAATATAAATATATAATTAACTAGCTATAAAAACAATAAATTACACAGATATTTTATTATGATAAGTTAATTTATATGTCCATAAGCTTCTGTATTTCAAATGAAGGTGATTGTTGAAAGTTGTATTTACATTCTTTATCGAATTTATATCGATTGTATGTGATAAGATCCTGAGCCGATTTCTTAGCGTACTGAACAAGTTGAAGTATAGGATCTTCTATACTTAGCTGCACATTTTTATTAGCATCCAAATCATTTAAACTTCTTTGAGTAAATTGGCTAATTCCATCAACGGTTTTATCCAGGTAGTAGAGCTGCTGTAACCGATCGCAGTACACTTGACATTCAACTTTACTGCTAGCTTGTTTTTGACGGATCTGAGCGTACTGTATAGCATTATAAATGTACTGTTTTGAAAGTAAAGCGTGGTATAAAATCGACTTAGAAGCTTTATCACTAGATTCTAATCCGTATTGACTCCGAAACTTTTCTTGAAACAGATTATCACCGATCTGATCGAGGTATCGAATAGCCGACGTTAAATTCCAATCCTCCTGTTGGCGTAAATCCTGGTGTAATAGGTTGGATTCGAAGGAGTTTGTTTCAGTAACGTTGAATGCAGCTTGAAGAATTGGAAACAGAGTGTCTGTAACATTTGAGTACGATGTTTGCTCAGCTACTGCGTTAAATTTCGGGTCATATTGGATATGTTTGGACCCGGCTGGGCTACTATCATTTTTATGATGTTTATTTTTGAAGTTAATGTTGGGTAGCAAAGTGTTTGATAGCATTTTACAGTGGAAATTTATTGTAAATGAGTTAATATTTAAAGATGAAATAAGTTGTTAATTTAGCTCGAAAGTTTGTAAAAGCTTTATAGTATCGGTTTTATACCACCTATATATATTTTTATTAAATTGAGTCGATACCTTTCCATCCCATCAATTATTTATAATTTTATTAGTATAAATTTTGAAATTTTTATTCAAAATATTTGTAACTTATTAGGAAAAACTTTTATAATTTACCTTTTTATAGAAAAATTATAAATTCAACTTGATGTAAATTATCCGCAAATTTTAAATTTTAAAACGGTACTGCAGTCAATTGAAGTTTAACTAACTAGCATGTGTATCTATAATGAAGCTTAATTGTCTATTAATTTGTATCGGAACTCTGTCAAGCTCATTGGATAGTTGCAATTTCCAAACTACACGGCCAAGAAATGGTGAAGTTGGTTTTTTATGTTAATTTCAGATATTCATTATCTACTTAGATATATTCGTTAAGATAGGTGCTGTCAAATTTATTATTCGGTAGATTTTACTATACCTTGATACTGATATTTCTTTAGAATTTTATTCTTTACTAATTTTTTTTATTTAATCAATCTATTTATTTGGTATAAATAAATTGTCATTGAATCAAATATAACGTTTAAGATAAATAGCTTTTTACCGCCAAAAAGTTACAAATTGTGAAAAATATACTAATTTTGTAGTTCATATAGTAGAAAAAAATAGTATAGGCAGTTACTACTTTAATAACCTAACCATAGATAGTTGTAGCTTCTATCTTCTGTATAATATGGCTATAGCTATGTAGCTCTAATTATAAACCCCTTTAAAATTTTAACTTGTATTAATTTGATGCTCCTTCTATACTTTCTACACTTATAAAATTTTGCAACTGAAAATGTTAATTATTTTGTAGGTTGTTTACTTAATTTTTTTAATTTTCTAAGCTTTTTAAATTAAATCTTTAAAGAAATAAAACTCTTAAAAATAAGTAAAAAATTACTTTTAGACTGCAACTATAGTTGCAGCTTTACATTTATATAAATATAAAACTGCTTTTTATTCACGTTATAAAATAAGAGTGATTAAATAAAATATACCAAAATTAATACTATAATTTTAAAATAACAATTCAAGTATATATTAAATTTTAATATTTTTTAGATTTAAATTAAATCTAAATTTATTTAAAACAAGCTAAATAAAAAATGAATTTATATTTGCACAAATGAAAATATATATTTTGCAAATTATTTTTATTGAAAAATATATAAAAAATAAAAAATAAAAAATTAGAAATTGTAATAAAATATTAATATTTAGTAACTTATATAATAATATATAGCTTTTTATAAATTTTATAATATAGAATCTAAATTTAATTTCAATATATTTAATTTATTAGTACTTAGTTGTTAAAGTTTATTAAATTAGACTAAAAATAATATAAAATAAATTATAAATAGGCATAAAGTAAGATAATTTAGTTTTTTATTTTGTAATTTATATAGCTTAAAAAGGTAATATTATAGTTTTTATTTAGTATAGTAAATAAGATAAAAATTTATTAAAAAAAATATATAGTTTGAAAAAACCTATATATAAAAATCTATATATAAAATAATAATTAAAATTTTAAAGAATAAGTAAAATTATAATCTAAATATTTAAAAGATTATTTTAAAAAAAAATCTTAGTTGAAATATTTTTAATAATAATATATATAAATTAGCTTAAAATATTTATTATAATATAATAGATAATATAAAAATTTTAACTCAAAGTAAAATTAAAAACTTTAATACTTAGTTAAATTATATTTTATTATATTAATTATTATATAAGTCTAATTAATTTTTTATTATAGTTTACAATTAGGTTAAAAAAATTAATAACTATTAAATTAAATTATACTTATTTTTAGAAAACTAAGCTTTAATTAATTTAACTTTTTATTTTTTATTTACTTTTTACTACTTTTTTAATATATATATATTAATTTTTAGATAATATTTATAACTAATATTATTTAGTAATAAAATGTTTTTTTTTACTAAGCTAATAAATTTAATTTATTTAGGTTAATATAATAAAGTTTATTTAAAAAAATATTAACTAATTTATTATATTAAATTAAATTTATATATATATATATAAAGCTAAGCTTTAATAAAACTAATAATTAAAATTCTATTAATACAGTGGCAGTTTTACATTTGTATAAATGTAAAGCCCTTTTTCTATTATATCTTATAAAATAAGAATGAAGAAACAGAATTTTAAAAAATTATTATTATAGTTTTATTATAATAATATAAGTATTATATTAAATTTTAGTATTAATTAAGTCTAAAT
>JAWQFY010000394.1:0-33413 GCA_037055185.1 Capillidium rhysosporum | reverse complement strand
AAAATAAATATTAATAAAGCTTAATTAAATAAGCTAAATAATATAACTTATAATATTATAAAAAGTATTTAAATTTACTTTATATTATAAAATAAAGTATAATATTATACTTTTATTTTTTATATTTTTATATATAATAAAAAAAAGAAAATAGTAGCAGTTTTACATTTATATATATAAAACTATTTTTTTATTATATTTTATAAAATATAATAGAAAAAAAGTTATATATATATAAATATAAAATTATTTTATAAATTTAAAGCAAAGCTTTAACTTTATATTATTTAGTTTTTTAAACTATTTTAATAAATTATAGTAATAAAAAAGCTTTATTTTAAAACTTTATCTAACTTGCAAACTACTTACTTATATTTATACTTAAAAATCTTTTTATTTAAATAATTTTTTATATAGGCGCAAAATATAAAAAAATAAAATTTTAATCTTATAGTACTATATTTAATAATTAAAAATACTATATACTATAAAGTTTATTTAAATTAAATACTTAATGAAAGCTATACTTTAGTTATATTATTAATTATATAATTATATTATATAAGTAATATAATTTTTTAATATATATTTGATTTTTATAGTTATTAGCTTATTTTTACGCTGTTATACTTACTTAATAAGCATGATATAAGTAGTTTTCTCTTATTTTTTTAATAATTGCATAATAAAAATATTAGTTTTTTTAGTATATAAGTATATTAATACTATATAGTATTTTATTAAAGTTTTAATATATTTTTTTTTATAAAAATATACTATAAAAATTACAAATAATAGCTAAAAAACTTAAATTTTAATTATATTTAAATATAATATTTTATATTTATAGCTTATAGCTATAAATATTTAAAATTTTTAAATAATATTTAAAAATATATACTTATTGTATAATAGTAAGTATACTTTTAAAAGTAATGTTTGCTTTTTAAAAATTTATAATAAAGTATATTAAATATTATATACTTTTAAATATATAGAAAGTAAATAAATATAAGTAAATATATTTATTTTTAGCTAATTTTATTATTTTATATTATACAATATTATAGTTAATTTAAAATCAATTAATATTAAAAATATATTTTTAACTTAATTTAATATAAAGCTTTTTTTATATAATTAAATTATCTAAAAATATAATTATATTATTTTCTACTTAAATATAAAATTTTTTTTAGTTAATTTATAAATTATTTTAGTTTTATAAAAAATTTAGCCAATTAAAATTACTTATTCATTATTTTTAATAAAAATAAAAATATAAAATTTAAACAAAAACTAGTATTAAATTTCTTATAAATAAGTTGAAATTTTATTTTATTTTTCTAAATTTTACTATTATAATTAGCTTTTAACTTTTTAGTTTAAATTTTTATAAAAATAAATAGTAGTAATTTTTATTAACCTAATTTTAAAGATTAAATTATTAAAATTACTATTTAATAATTAAAATTATTAGCAAAAACATTATAAAATAATTAATATTTTTGTAAATTTTAGAATTAAAACTTAAAAAATTATTTTAGATAGTTTTATTAATTTATAATTTACAAATAAAAAAATAAAATTTATATAAGTATATTTATATTTTTTATTTACTATATTATTAAAACTAAAACTTTACTATATTAATTATAGCTCTTACAATTATTTTAATTAAAAAAGTTTTAAGCTTTATAGTTTATAATAAAAAAGATTTTACATATATATAATACAGTAATTATAACTTTTCTTTATTTATATATTTAATTAGAGATTAATTAAAAATGTAGAATAAGACTACATATTCTGATAATTTAACTGTAATTTATATTAATAAAATCCAAGTATATTCTACTATTTTTATATAAGTAGAAATAATAAGTTTAATAGTTTACTTAATTCTTAACTAAACTACTAGTATATCTAATAACTAGCTATAAATTTGGATTTGAATTTCAAAGTTGGCTTTTATTTATTTTTGCTATACAAAGAAAATTACTCAAAAATCTTTATAATATTTAAATTATTTCTATTATACTATACAAAATTTTTAGAGAAGCTACAGTTTACTATAATTGTTTAATTTATCCTATTGAAATAGAAGTACTATTCAAAATTTACATTAAAGCTATTATTAATAAAAAGAAAAAGTATTCTATTAGTTTTACTATTCATTTAGCTAATTAGGTTATCAATTTAAATAATAAATAATTGTTGATTGTTAAGTTTTGTAATTTCTACAAATTAATGTAGAAACATTTAATCAATCTATTACTTTACCTTTAAATTCATAAGATAGAAATTGTGAAAAAGTAAAGTAAAAAAAACAATAAAAACAAAATATGAATAAACTAGTAATGTAATTGTAAGTTAATTTAAAAGTTATAGAATAAAATCTTAAGGAACAAAAATATATCAGAGTTATAGCTCCTTATTCCTCATCTTCGATGGAACGGAAGGAGAAGGGTTCGAACTTACGACCAGTACCACCATAGAATTTACCGTTGAACTCGACCCAGTGGAGACGGAGAGCGTGGAGGAAAGCAGATAAACCTTCCATAAAAATTAAAATACCTACCGTCAGTACGAACCAAAAGTAGTAAGCAAACCCGACGGCGAAGGCACGATAGTTCGGATCCATGTTGAGGGTTGATTTCATCGTCATATCCCACAGTACGGTCGACAGCTGAGCGTGTGCCAAACTTAAAGCCCACAGACGTAGATAGGAGGCGGTATTTGAGATACAATTGAGGCAGTACTCGATGGTGTGGATCGATTGGTGGATCATCAGCTCTCCAAAGTCGAACTCCTCTTCGTGTGCCATCTCACCTTCGTTTTGTGCATTTTCGTCGTTGGGGTCATTAGAGTGGGTAGGCAGAGAGGAGTACCCTTCGGCTTCAGCTTTCTGATGGAGGTGACGGAGGTAGAGCGGCTTACCTAGCAGCATCACGGGGACACAGCACAGAGCAACGAAGAGTAATAAAGTCTGGACCGGGCCTTGGCCGGGGTATAGCTCATCACCTGGTTTTATGTAGCCGGGGGAAAGGAACATCGAGATCAGCATGTTAAGGAGGGAAGGAGGCGAATTGTGGATGGAGTGACCGTTCTCGTCGACAGCAAACCAATCGATGGACCACTTGTATAGGATAGTAAAGGAGAGGTAGCCGAAAAGGCACAACATAAATAGGATCTGCGGGATGAATTCAAGGTAGATGCTGTAGGTCTCTTTACGGCGGCGGTAGTTGAAGGTAGTTAAAAACACACCGAAAGACATCTGCAATACGCCCAACAACACTGACATCTTCATTTTGTACGAATTGGTGAAGATTAAGTTGTTTTCAGCACCGTGCCAGGCAGGGTCCAGACCGAAAGGGTAGACTCCAACCGCTTTGGCAGCAATTGAAACTTTATCGGGACGTTCGTGAGGCCACTCCCAACCCGAATTGAACCAGGTCATAGAGATAGAGAAGATATCATTGTAGATCATACCAGTGAATATGGAGAACAGCCCCATGAGAAGGATAATGTAACGACCGCCGAAGAACATGGAAAACTGTGACATAATTAGATAAGATAAGTAAATTTAAATTACCTCTTCACTCTTAATCTTAGCAAGGGCACGTTCGTTGATAACTAAGTAGAGAGCAGCAGCGGTCATGAAGACAGCATGACCCAGATCACCAAACATCACCGCAAATAAGAAGGGGAAGGATATAATAGTAAACAGACCGGGGTTGACTTCACCGTAGTTAGCCATACCGTAGGAATCGACGATGCCTTGAAACCCTTCGGTAAATCTATTGGTACGGTGATAAGTAGGGGGTTCTTTAGTAGTAGCAATCTCGTGAAGGATAGGCGAGAGGGAAGCTTCTGAATCCTAGAAGAGTGAATAGAGATAAAAATTAAAAGCTTACCCCAGAGGCACGTAGAACGGCCTGAATGGAGTCGATGTCGTTGGTAGCACACCAACCTTCAGCGATGAGACAACGGCGGTTTGTATCGTAAGAAAAGTGATTCATGTTATGGTAGATCGCCTTCTCCTTCTTGATAACGTTGGTCCAGATTGCAATCTCCTCACCAACACGGATAAGGGCAGCTCTACGGGCGTGGTTGGTGTTGTATATCACTGCAGTAAGGTCTTCAATCTTGGAGGTAACCTCCTCTAGCTGTTGCTGGCGCGCGTCCTGGTGATCTGATACGGTATAGAGAGTAGCACCCAAAGCTTCAGAGATCTTACGGATCTTGTTACACAGTTCAGTACCATGACTGAAGATTAAAAAGGCATTCTTAGCTACTGCGACATCAGTGGAAGGGTCTACAACTGGTTCATTAATCTCACTGAAGTTAAGGTACAGATTCCCGCGTAACGCACGCCAAAGTATACGTTCGAAGGTAGCCATACGTTCACGTGGGATTACACCAGTTACGAAGCTAAACCTTTAGAAAATAAAATACAATCAAATTACTTCAAACTGATTGAACGAGTACCGGTAGCGTTAGAAGATTCTACATCGTGCGAATCGTTTAAAAGTGGTGCTGAACTGTCATCAAAGGAATTTCGAATTTGTTCGGGACGGGAGGCAGCCTATTAGGATTAATATTTTATTATATTAAATTATTACATCGCGGAAAAAGCGGCTAGTTTCTAATAGTACGTGACGCATTTCGGTTAACTCTAAATTACGACGTTGTAACTTTTCATAAGAACTGTTCAGTTCAGTAATGCGCATTTGGTTGGTATCTATAGCATCTTCCAAATCGGTAATCTCTTGGGCTGAACGCACCTTAGTATGCAACCCAAACTCCGGTAAAGGTGTTACATTTACGTCGCTTTTTTCGATATGGGTATTAAAGAAGCCTAGATTTAAAAATTTAAAATTTAAAAGTATTTTAAAAAGGTGACTTACGAATTTTACGTTCCATTTCATCGAACCTACGAATTTCATTTACAAATACACGTTGAAAAGCGTTGGTATCTGGGTTCAACTAGATATAAATATCGAATAAATTTAAAAGCTAAATTTAAAATATTAGCTTACATCGCAAAATTCTAATTGTCCTTGGTCACCAAGCTGGGACACAGTAGTGTGAGCAAGTTCGAAAGGTATATAAACTTGGACCAGAGACATAACCTCCGAAGTAAATAACGATGATTCTGGCATGGTTTAAATTTTGATAGAAACGTTGGTTGAAATCAAGTTCTTGTAATAGACTATAAATTTTCAATTCTAAAGTTGATTGTTGTTGTCGGTTAGTGACTAAAGTTGCGGTGTGATGTAATTTTTTAAATTTAAGCTAGCTTTATCGAGTAAATTTACCAACCAATTATAGAAAATGAGAGATAAATTTTACAAGAAACGATAACCTTTTGGTAGCAACTTAAAAAACACAACAAAACTTCAGGATAAAAAAATGTATATTTAACTAAGGAATGCTACCAGTCTTATACGCCCTCAACTAGATCCTTTTATTCTTAGGTAAAGTATAAAATATTTATATTATATTAGTCCTGTTTTTTCTGTAATATTGCTGATGAGCTTGAAATTATTTTTAAAACACATGTTTATCTAGAATTTTAACTCTAGAATTTCAGTTCAGAAATAAAAATATATGGCTACAATATAAAATTAACAAACATTTTGGGCTTTCAGTCTAGATAACTTAGTGCCATTGTAAAGTATTAAGTACTAAGAGACGATAAAGGGAGCAAAAAGGCTGATTTTTATTATAAGTTATTAAAAATGTAAAAGTTTGATATTAATTAAAAGCATCAACAAAGACAATATATTATTAGTGACATTGAAGGTAAAACATAAAAATTCTTCAAAGAAATTATATAGTTTATATGCACCAGTATATATTTATATAATTCAAACTGTTACAATAGTAAATAATTCTGCTATAAAGAAAGAAATAGTTAAAATGATAACAATCTTACAAAAAAATAATAATGCTATAATTATATCTTAAATAAAAATAGAACTTGCTAAAAGTGAAAATAAAAATATTTAATATTTAATTATAAGTTAGTGATAAAATAAAACTTTTATATTTTAGAACCATTAAATATAACTTATATAATTAGATTTTTATTATTTAATAGTATAATAGATTTCGAAATTAAAAAATATATATATATATATTATTAATTTAGTCTACTTATAAATTTAAGTTGTCTTAATATTTTTGAATATATAAGTATTTTTAAGTATTAGATAAAACAAATTAATTTTTAGTTTTTTTAGAAATTATATAATATTAGTTAAATTTAAATATCTATATTTTATAGTAGTAGTTTTATATTTATGTAAATGTAAGACTACTTTTTGTTTATATTATATAAAATAAAAGTGAATAAACAAAAATTGACAAAATTAATACTATTATTTTATATAATATATAAATATTATATCATAATTTAATATTAATTAAGTTTACTTTAAAACTAAAGCAATTTAAAATAAACTAAGTGAGATGCTGGTTTACATTTATATAAATAACTTAAAATATAAAAATTTAATAAAAATATATATAAAATTCTAATTTTTTTTAAAAAGTAAATGTTAATAAAGCTGTATCTTTTATTGCCATTAGTTAAAAAAATATCTAAAATAAAAAGTTTTAAACTTTTTCTTTTTAATTTTTTCTCTCTCTATTTTCTACTTATTTTATTATTTATTTTATTTTTAGCATTATATTACTCCTTTTAGATATATATTATAGCTCTAAAATATTTTAAAAAGGTTTAAAGCTTAATAAGTAAAATTAAAAGCTAATTTATAAAAGTATATAGTTTAATTTCTAGCTTAAATATAAAATTTAATTTTATATATTTTTTCTTTTTTATATATATATTTTTATACTTGAAGCTAAAAATCTTTAAAAATATAAAAAAAGTAATATTAAATAAAGTATATTATAAAATATATTATTTATTATAAGTATAGTACTAGTAATTATTTAGAATTTTTTTTTTATTAAATTTTTTTTTTACTATATTTTTATAAAAATAGCTTAACTAAAATATTAAAACAAAAACTAAAATACTATATTTAAATTATTTTATTATTATTAAAAATTAAATAAAATTTGCTATAATTTACTTATTAAGAGCCTTATTTATTTTATAAAAAAATTTAACTAATAAATATACTTTTTATTTATAATATTATCTAATTTATAACTTTTTAATTATTATAGCTTTTTAGCTAACTAACTTTTTTATAAAGAAAATATTTTAGCTACTTTATACTTTATACTTTTTATTATTATTTAATAATATTAGCTATATTAATTATATTATACTTTTTTTAATACATTTATTTTTATATAAGATATTTTGTATATTATTTAAGTAAGAAAATTTACCTTTTTTTAAACTTACTATCTGATATTTTTTTAATAAAATATATTAATAAAGTAATTTTTAAATATTATAAAAAATAAAACTTTATTATATTAAAGTAAAAATATAAGTTATAATATTAGTATAATAAAATTATATACTATTAATAAAAAAATATTTGATTTTTAAAAATAATTATCTTAAATTTTTTAAATTTAAAATTAAAAATTAAAAGTTATATTTAGTAGTATAATATATATATAAGTAATTAGCTTTACTTAATTTTTAAAAATTATATTATATATTTTTTATTAATAAAAAAGTATTTTAAAAAATAATAATAATAAAAAATTATATTGTATATATTAATTAAATACTTAAATAAATAATAATTTAGTAATATATTTATATATTTAATAAATAGTATATTATTAATTAAAATAAAATAAAGTATTTTTAAGCTTTATTTAAAAACCTAAAAAATTAAAAAATATAATAATATTATTATTATTAATTTTAATAAATAATATAAAAATAAAGTAGAATTTTAAACATAAAAAATAATAAAAAAGGATAAAAAATTTAACAAAATTAAAGAGTAAAAAATTTATAATTGTTATAAATAAAAGCTTTTTAGTAATTTTTTAATTATTATACTTTATAAATACCTTTTAAATAAATAGTTAAATTATAATGTTATTTTTATTAATTATTTTAAAATCTTATAACTACTAATAAAAAGCTAATAAAAATATAGTAAAGTATAAATATTAGATTATATTTATATATAGTACTGTTTTTATTTAATGTTATATTTTAATCTAATTAATTAAATCTAAAGTTTTAAAATATAGATATTTTATTTTTTTTACAAATATAAACATTTGATTCTTACTTTAAATTTAGCTAAAAAGAACTCAATATTAGTATTTGATTAAGTGAAAAGTTAAAACTATCTAAAATTTTTACTTTGTACAATTAAATCTATAATAAGTTATATATAACAGATATAAGTATTCAAAGCTAAAATCATATCTATATATTAATTTTTAGTTGAAATTTTAATATATATATGATTCTAGCCTATAACATAAAAATCTTACTCAATGTAGTAAAAAAATTACTTTATTTAAAAATACTTAAATATCACATATTAATTCAAGAAACCAAATTTTAATACTTGATAGAGAAGGAAGGAAAGCCAAGCTTAAACCCATTTAAAGCGTATAATACAGATACTAATAGGTGAAAGGGGTTGAAGGGCTGTAAGCCAAGAAACTCCAAGTGAAAAGAGGTTACTCTGCTTCAACTGTAAAGTCGTATTCCATAGTAGGCAGGACACAGGAGATAAATTTGAGGAAGAGAATTAAATATCTAAATGAATGATAAAAAATAATGTTAGACTGAAAGCACCCCTACAAAATAAACTTACTGGTCAACCCGCATATCGATACCTTTGGTCTCTTTACCCAACTGGATAAGTTTCTTCATGACGCTGGCGTGCTTGCAAGGGTGGATGGACGCCCAGTTGACCGAAAGATGAGGGTGAGGTTCGTACGTGACTGTCTTCTTGGCATGGCTCTCCGCGATATCCTCAAAAATCTGCTCCGCCTTTAGGAAACCATTATTCTCAGTGTAGCCGAAGAGCCATACCCTAGGAGTTTGGTAGTACTTATCGTAGGTAATAGCGATGTCGTAAGTACGTGTCTTGACTAAATTACTGTCGTCGACACTCTCATCTACTTCTACCGCTTCAACAGTTTCCACAGCGACCTAATTAAATTATTAATATCTTTATAAAGTTGGTATGACTTACCGGATTATCATCAAAATTGTCATCATCAATCTCGGGTATATCTTCAATATCCGGGATATCTTCCAAATTGACTCCATTTAAATCGGGTGATATAGCCTCGTTCGCATTTATAGTTAAGTTGTCTATCCCATTAGTCAGTTTAGAAGTTGATGTCTCCTGGTCAACTTCATCTTCAATATCTAAAATTGTTTGGTTGAAATCCTTGCCACCCACTAATTAAATTAATAACCAAACGTATATGTAAATCTTACTAGAACTTTTAAATGCAGATATCCAACCGTCTCCCTCTTCATTTTCTACTTCCGTTTCTTCAGTATCAGCTAAATCTGCCACCCTTCGTTCACATGGCACTTTATAAAATTGAAATTAGTATTTGATCTAAACTTAATTCTATATTTACCGTTTCTTGTAATCAAGAACTGTTTGTCTTTTGGTAAGTAGTCTCGGTATTTCGATTCTTCTCCCGATTCCCTAAATTTTAAATAATTTAGATAAAATAATTTTCAAATCAGCTTACCAACTCCAAGTAGGACATTTATAAACTAAAAAATCACCGGCTTCTACAAACTAAATTTAAAAAATTAAATTTAAAAAATAATTAAAATTTACTTCATTAGTTGTTAAGAACCCAGTTTCGGAAAAGTTTGATTCTTTCAATAGTGGGTTGACATATTCTCTTATCCCATGAAACACGTTGTGTAACGAATTCATATCTAATTATATCTTAGTTGCTCGGTATATTGCTATAAAGCTGGTGTAAATTTACAAGTTGTCGAAGATTAAGCGATTAGAAATAGCTAACCCAAAGTCTGGGTGACTTGCCTTATCATAAGCTTAGTTTAAAATTATTATTTAATTTGCAGATTCGCAAAAATTAGCTAATAGTGTTCTTTATCTGCAAAAATTTAACTTATTGTAGTAAAAAGTTATTTTAAATGCTATCATCAGTAGTTATGACTTTGGAGACTGCTAATTTTTTTGCTTAACCTACAACCACCTCAGTAAAAATATAATTAGATCGAAGAGTTAGAACCGAGACAGATTATAAAACAGGACTATCTAACACATTAATAAAAGTATTTAAACAAGAAGCCTATAATTTTTTTTTTCCAATTTAATGTTAAGAGAGTACTAATTTAAGCAGAAATTGAATTAGCAAGAGGAAGATGTCGATGTCTAGAGCTTGCAAGAGAATGATGTAAATAATAAAAGAATTGGCAGCCTCGATCAGTTTAAAGCACTACTTAAAGAGTTAAAAGCTTGTGGTAGGTTTGTAGCGGAGTTTAAAAAGCTAAAATCGAGATTGATTAAAGCAAAGAATAAATATAAATTTTAAACTTCAATAATCGATTTTAGTTGATTTTTAGTAGTAAGTATTATGAGAGTACTATTATAAGTAAATACGATATAGAATTCGATATTTTGGTGCGTAAATTTCAATTTGTAAATTGGAGTGTAGTTGTTAAATATAACGAACCTAGGATTGGTAGGCAAAATTTGACGCTTATAGATAGTAAATTGATAAGTAAAATTATACCAAAAGTCAAAATTTAAGTATATCCTGTTCTTACTTTGAAGTTTGTATCACTTTTATCCTTTATAGGTATACTAGCGTATTTTAAATAAGTTAAATTAACTCTTGGCAATGTTCAAATATACCGATTCAAACACCGATTACTTGTACAAAATAATACTTGGGGATTATATACGATGGCACATTTTATAGCATAGCTCAGTTTCAAATACTGTAAAAATAGATACCGACTGCTGCCCTTAAGTTTAATCGAATCTCAACTCTGGTATAATTATGTACTTAACGTACATCATTCAGGTACTAAGGTAAACTTTAACTTAAACAGTTTTTGGAGTGGAATAACAAATAGTTCAGTTTTCCTGAGCTCATCGACCTTTTTAACTCCAATACTGTTACTTTACTAGATCTGGTCTTTTTGGACTTATTTAAAGTAAGTTGGATTGAGCACTCTACAAACAATTTAACCTGCTAAACTGCTTCATTATGAACCTCCTTTTATAGCTCTTATAATGCGACTAAATAAAAATTAGGAGAAATTCGTAGGTATTACACTAAATTTAAACCTCCCAAAGTTAACCTTACACTACCTACATTTCATTTTATACATATGTTATTGTCGGATCAGCTTTAACTATCTGGGTCTTATCGTTTTTATCTTTAAGTAGTTAGTTTTTTCAAATTATATACTTTAAACGTAGATTGTTGTATAGGTGTTTTAAACAATTCTTTAATTTGGATAACTTTTTGCCCTTACATTATATTTTAAAATTCAGATATATAGATCAACGTGGATTTATTTAAACAGTTGTTGACTGAGCTTTATTTTAAAGGAATAAATTACAGGTATGCCTGATCTAACAACATTTTAATTAAATATGTACCAACATGATCATATTTATTTTTTTATTTCTATATTTAGTATTCTCAATCTTATTACTAAAAGTAAAAATGTTTGAAATTAATATCATCAAAATTTTAACTTATAAAACTTAAACTTTTCAAACCTTACTAACATTGGTGCAACTTAGTAAACAATCAGCAAAATGGCAGATACCGACCCAATTCTAGCAGATGATAATGACATTAAAATAACTACAACTACAGCTTCAACTTTAAATTGGTATTATATCCTTTATACTAGCAAGTAAATTCTCAAATAAAGAAGTAAATTTAATTTACAACTTGCTGTTTTTGTATTTTTTAGTAGTTTCGTAGAACGTGGTTACGATTTCTTAATCTACTTACTTTTAACTGAGAGCTATAGGTCTTTAAAGTATAGTAGTATATACGGAGTTACAGCTACTTTGCCGGTACTACTTTTAAGTTATAGCTTAAGTTTGTGGATACAGAAGAACCATGATAGCTCATGTAACATATTTTATTGATTTAAACCTAAAATCTATATTACTGCAGCGTTAAACAAGCTAATTTCTATGCAAAAACTTACTTACGTAGCTACTACGTTTATCTTAACTTTGATGTTAAGTTATAAAACAGATTTTTGGTTTGGAACTTTACTTTTAATTACATTTCCTATCAAGTTGTTAACAGTTGGCTTTAAAACTATCGTTGAAAAGGTAAACTATTTAGTTAAGTTTTTTATTTATAAAACTTAGCATTGGGCAATTGAATTAAGTCAACTTAACGCTATAAAAATAACTTGTAATTATTTTTTGGAATCTAAATTTAAGCTGAATTTTCAGATATAAATGTTTATTTAAGACGAATATACTTGGCTATGGAGCTTGTAACACCGTTACTTATTGGATCTATGACAAGTCTGTTCGGACATCAGAACTCTTTATTAATTCTAGTTCTGATCACTATCATGACTTTCTTTGTTGAGCTCCAATTGTGTAACAAAGTAGGGATTGATCAATCTAATTCAACTCAGCTTACCGATTTGTTACCGGATACATTACCGCGTGCACCTTTAAAAGAAGTTATAAAATTACCACTGTTTAAAGGTAAAGTTAACAAATTATATATTTAATGATAGCTAAATTTTCCCAGCTAGTTTGGCAATAAGCTTACTTTATGCTAACGTGTTGAGTTTTGGAGGTGGAATGGTAAGTTATGCCCAGTTATCGCAGGTTCGGCTTAGTGATTTTCAACTTGGATGTCTCAGCCTTCTAGTTACTTCGTCAGGTTGGTTAGGTACGATCCTTGTACCCCTCAGTTTAAATCGGTTCCAAGTAGCTGAAGCTGCCGGTCACTTCCTACTCTTCTTCGCTACTATGACAGCCTTGGCTGCTTTCCCTCTAATTGTTGAACCATTTCCACAAACTGTCAACATCTGGCTTATGTTTGGTAAACTATTTCCCTTATAACCTAACCTATACTAAACATTTGAAATATGTAGGGTTCGTGATTATAGCTAGAGTTGGGCTCAACGGTTTCGACCTCCTTCAGAACGAATTGGTGCAGAAATTTGCTCCCAGGTCCCTCTTAGCTACCTTCACTTTATGTCAGTTTAGTTTACAAAACTTTGGAGAGTTAATTAGCTTCTTGCTTACCTTCTACTTTGATGATGTAACTAAATTTTACCAACCAGCAGCAGTCTCATGTTTAATCGTTCTAAGTTCTTACCTTGTTTACCGGTTTGGTTATAGTTATTGATATAACAGATTTGTTGCTTATATAAATTGTAATTATTAAATTATATAATAACTCTCAAATTAATTTTAAATAATAAGTTTGTTTTATGATGGAAATTTTTAAAAAAATAAAGGAAAATTAAAATACATAAGCTTTAAATAATTTATAAGACAAAGGCTTTAAGTGTTATATAGATGTATTAAACATACCAGTTTATATTTAAAATATTTTTTAAAATACTATATGTATATTTATAATAAAAGTAAATTAAAATTAATTTACAAAAGATAGCAAAATATAGTATACTATAATATATAAGATCACTTATAGTACTTTTAGTATACTTTTCTTAAATAGAATAGTAAAATATAATTATCAATAAGTGCTTAAAGTATAATAAATCTCAAATAAATAGCAACTAAAGTATACTATAAATTATTCAAAAATTAAAAACAGTATCTTAAAGCTATTTAAAATTTGAAAATATTAGTATAATGCAGTAGTTTTTAACAAAGTCTACCTAATATCTAAACTTTCTTAAAAAGCTTAAAATTGTATAATTTAAAGAATTAAGATATAATAAAACTAATTAAATAATAAAAGTAAAGTATAAAATAAAAAAGAAAAAGAAAATTAGAAATTAGAATTAAAATAAGCTATGTACTTTACTTTAACTAAAATTTTCTACAAATTAATTAGAGATTTTAAATTAAATTAGTTAAAAAAATAAATTTATAAAAAGACTGAATATTATTCTTATAAGGTAATAATAATAATAAGTAATATTTAAATTTAGAATAAAGCTAGTTTTAATAAAAAAGTATATTTAGTAGCTACTAATAGTATTAATAAAAACTATATATATATATTTAAGTATATTTTATATAAATAAAAGGTACTTTTATTATTTAGATTTTTATTAGTATGTTTATTTGCTTTAATAGCATTTATAGATAAATATAAAATAAATTTTAAAAATAAAAAATAAAAAAATAGAGTAATAGTAGTAAAATAAAGAAAAAATAAATAGTTTTTTTAGCTTTAAATTTATAGCTAGCTATTTCTAGCATTTTTTTAAGCTTTATTATAATTAAATTTTTAAAAAAAAGCTTATATATTAGCTATTAAATTTTAAATAAATAAATACTATTTAAACTTTATTTTATTAAATTTAAGCTTAGTAATAAAGTTTAAATTCTTTTAGCTTTATTAATATTTATAAAAAATATTTTATATAAAGTAATTTTTTAATTTATATTAATATTAATATTTTAATTTAAACTAGTATTTGTAATATAAAGTGTTATATAAATTTATTTTTTATTTTATTTAATAATTTTTAATAAAATATTTAAGTATAATATTGATATATATATTAGCTTTACTATAAATAAAATATAGATAAATATTAAAAAAAATTAAAAATAACTATTTATATAAATGTATAATATATATATATTTAATTTAATTTAATTTTAATATAATGAATTATTATATAAAATCTATAAATGTATGATAAATAATTTTTTTTATTAAGTAGTTAAAATAAATATTAAAATAGTTTTATTTATAAAGTTTATAGCTTTAGTTTTAAGTAAATTTTTATTTATTTAATAAATATAATAAAAATAACTTAAATATAATAAATAAAAAATTATAATTAAAATATGCTTTTTTTTATAAAAAATTTTAAAAAAGTATATTATAAATTAGTAAATATTATTATATAAAAGATAAAAAATTAGTTAATTAAATATTTATTAATATAGCAAATTATGCAATATTAAATATGTAAGAATATTAAAAAGTTATAAAATAAAAAAATAGAATATATAAATTTTTATATAAAAAGGTTAAAATTTAATAAGACTATAAAATATTTATTAAAAATAAATTTATATAAGAAGCTTAGTAAGTTAATACTAAAATTAAATCAAGTTTTTTTATATTAGTTTATTTTTTTAACTATTATTTAGTAATTATATATTAGTTTTAATTTTTATAATATTTTAGATTTCTTTTATTTTTTATTTTAGTTTTTTATTTTTAGTATTATTTTTATTATCTTAGAAAATAAAATTGAAAATATTACTAATTTAAAGAGATTAAAAATTAGCTAAAAAAGCAATAAGAAAAAAGAAAACAAGGTAAGTATAATAATATTAGCTTTTAAAATTAAAGGCAATATTATTAGAAAATAAAAGAATAAAAGAAAAATAAAAGTAAGCAAAAAAGAAACTCTAGGTAAATGTGCTTATTTGTAGGCCTAGTGAAGCTAAAGACTAGTAGCTGTAAAAAAATATATAGCTTTTCAAATTTGAATAAATGTAAAACTACTTTTATATAAATTCAGTTAGATGATTTTTAATTATTTTTGAAATTTTAATTGAACAGTTATATTACCAATGCCATTACACAGATAAAATAGTTAAATAGTTCATAATCTTTAAATATATATAAACTAATACAAATGTATGATTGCTTATAAAAATAATAATTTAATGGATCTAAATAGAAATAGCAAAATAGTTAAATTTTAATAAGGTCAACAAAGATAACTATAACTTTAATATTAATTTTTAGGTTTCGCTGCAAGAAGTTCTTCAGAAAATTGTGTTGCATTGGCTTGGGAGTTGACTTGGAACAAATAAGAAATTGGCTGCTTATTTTTATCTAATAGGATAAAAGTAAGGTTTTTGCCATTAACTAAACAGTTGAACTGCTTATAGAGGTAAGAATTGAGTAAAACACTACCATTTGAAGTACGGTTCATAACAATACGAGTAAGGCTTGGATCCTCGTTACTACGGAGTAATTTAAGTAACCCACTCCCAAGTTCATTATACTTCCCATCACCTTTGGTATAAAGTTTACCACGGATAGAGTACAATAAAGTCTCATTTGTATCTTCCGCATGCTGTTCCTGGACTTGTAAGGACATAGGTGTACTAATATTTTGAAACATAAACGAACTTGTAGAACCAGGTTGTCCAAAACTCTTAAAATTTTCTTTAGTTTGGGAATTTTCAGTTGTACTGGCAAAAATTGAGATTTTTTCGGTGTTACCCGCTTCTGCGATTTTCTTAAAATTTTCTGATCCAATTTTTGTATCAATGTCCGATTCCTTAGATTGTGCAAACTTCTCCTTACTCCCAAATAAAAAGGTAGGCTTTGGATCCACATCCTCTGAATCTTTGTTCAACCCCTGTGCAAGTTTCTCCTTGCTCCCAAATAAAAATGTAGGTTTTGACTCGATACTCTCTGGTTCTTTGTTCAACCCTTGTGCAAGCTTCTCTTTACTCCCAAATAGAAATTTAGGTTTTGGTTCAGTAACTTCCGATTCTTTGTTAGATCCAGTGGATTTGGTTATAGTAGTAGAGTTGCTAAAAGCCGCTGATGATGCAATGATCTATAAAAATAAGAATTTAAATAGATGATAAAAATTACCGGTTTTGGACCAAACTGAGACCAAAACGAATTAGGAGCTTTCTCAAGCTTAGAACCGTTTACTGAACTAGTTTTAGGAACATATTCACATATAGATTTATTTTCATCACCTCCGTTGGTCTCTTTGGATATATTTAATAAGGGTGACTCTTTCTTATTCAAATCTTCAGTTGAAATTTTGGAGTTTTCATCCTAAAAAATTAGATTTAATTAACTAAAATTATTACTTCAAGAGCGGTAATAGAAGAATCAGTTTTAATTGCGCTTTCCTCTTTCTTCTTTTCAACTGCTGAATCCTCAGATATAATGGGTTTAGTGTTTTTTCCCTCATGTTTACTTTTGAAGATTTTTAGTTGGGTATCATTTTGAGCAGCTTCTTCTTCGCATTCTTCGATATCCTCCTTCTTTGGCTCTTCAGGTAGCTTCCGCTTAGTGAGATTTGCTTCTATTTTTTCTTCAGATGTTTCAATTTCATTTTTAATCAATTCTGCCTCTTTGTTTAAAACCATTTTGTATTTTTAAATTCTAACCTTGATTATTAAAAGTTTGCAGGTTAGGATTTTATACTCAAATTTGAATTTACAACTGCAAAACTGCATTATATAAAACACAGTTGCAATCAGGTCTTTGCTATAGGATAAAAAAAAATCAAGGCATCGTGAGACAAGCTAATACAGCCACGTAAAATGTCAGTTTAGGACTCCCAGCCTCTTTTACTTTTAGGTAAACGGTTTTATTCTCTCTTCCTTCTCACCATCTAACCTGCTACTATTCTTTACTAAATTTACACTTTTGCATAAGCTTTCACCCCACTCTACTAATTGAGAAAAGAAATGGTATTTCCTTTACTAAATAGCACATGCTTGGTTTTTTCTATCTCATTATTTAAAATTTTAATATCCAGATAGCATATTTTATATAAAAGTAATTATGCTTCTTAACAATAAAAAGATATAGTAATTTTTAAAAAATAAATTTATAAACTCTCTATATTTACTATTTACCTACTCTAGTCTATCTCTAAAAATTCAAACAGCTCTCTAATATACTAAAATAAGAGCTTTTCTATATATACTCTATTTTAAATATATAAATTTTGTTTTTTTAATATATATATTATTAACTTAAACTAATTAAAGTACTACCTAATTAACTATTAGCTAATTTAATAAATAAATTATTAATTATTTATAGCTTAATAAAAAGCATCTTAAAAATATTTTTAAATTGTAGTTACTTACTTTGTTGTTTTAGACAATCTAAAATTAGAATGTAAAAATTAAAGCTAATTTTATTTAGTTTTATTTTTTAGTATATACTTTAAGTTTGTAAAATAACTACTTTTTTATAATTTTTTTTAAATACATTTTTTGATACTATTTAGTTTTTTTACATTATTACTTAAGAATTTATTAGTATAATATTAAATTATTTTTTATAGTTAACTTTAAATTAAAAGAAGTTTATTATATATAATAATAGTTTAAACTAATTAAATTAGTTAAAAATTACTATATAATTTTATAAAAAAATATTTTTTTAATAGTAAAACTTAAACTAAAATTTTTTAATTAGTTTCATTAGTTATAATATTATTTATAAATTTAGAATTATTTAAGCATTAATTATTTAAAAATTAATATAAGTTAATCTGAAATTATATATATTGTATATTTAAAATAAAATTTATTCATTATTTTTATATATATATAGTTTTTAGCCTTTATTTATTTCATTTTTATTATATTTAATTATTTAACTATTTGACTAATTTAAATAACTTTTATTAAAACTAGCCTTATTAAGTAAAATTTATATTTAAAGCTTTAATTTTTATAAACTTTATACTATATATTATTTTTTATTAGTTAAATAATCTATCTAATTATTTTAATATTTTTTTATATATTAAAAAAATTTATTATACTATTATTTACTTTTACTTATTTTTTTAATTAAAATAATAGTAACTAAAAATATAGCTTATTTTTTTAAGGATTTTATAAAAGTTTATTAAGCTATAAAATTAAAAATGAATATTTAATATAATTTTATTAGTTAAATTAAGTATAGATATCTTAATTATTAAATTTTTAAGCTAAAATTAAGTACTTTAACTTAATAATATTTTAAAATTTTAAAATTTTACTAAAATAATAAAATTAAAATAAGATATAAAAAAGAATATAAAAGTGAAAAATATATTTAAACAGTATAATAACAATTTATTTATAAAAGTATTAAGTAAATATTAAAGAATAAATATTATTTTATTAATAAAAAAATAATTATATTATATATTTTTTAAATAAAAGCTTACTTAAATATTAAATTTATAACTTAATAAACTTTTTAATAAAATAACTATTAATTTAAAAAATAATATTTTAGCTTAACATTTTTAGAAAATTAAAATTAGTTTAACATTAAAATAATAAGTATTTAAGTCTAATATATTAGTTAAAATATTATAATTTTAGCTTAAAATATAAAATATTCAAAATTATACTATAAATATTTAAAATGTTTTTTATTTTAAAATAAGCTTTAAAAATAAAAATTTATATTTATTTAACTTTAATATTGCTTATTTTTTTAAACTATTTTATTTTTAAAACTTTATATTATTATTATTATTTAGTATTTTTTTTATTTTCCTATATTTTATCTATTTTAATTAATATTATAATATGAAAAATTTTTAGTTTATAATATTAATATTTTTTTTAAACTATATTATATTTAATAAATTTTATTTTTTAAAAAGCTTAGTATATATTGTTTTACTAAAATACTTTAAAATTAAATATATATATATTTATAAATTTAAATACTAATAATAAAATATTATTAATTTTTTTAAACTTATATTTAATATTAAAATATATATTAATAAAAATTTAATTTAAAACTGATTAATTTAAATTTAAATTATAAAATTTATTATATTAAATATTAAAATTTTATAAAAATACTTTAAATTAAAGCTAATAAGTTTAAATTATTTTATTTTATTATTTAAAATATTAATTTTAGCTTAATTTAGTTAAAACTGCAAATATTATAATATTTAGCTTTTAAAATTTTGCAAATTTTATTTTAGTTAGTTGATAATAAGCTTAAATATTTTTTACTAAATATATTTTATTTTATTTAAATAATTTAGCAAGTAAATAATAGTTAAAAAATAATTATTTTATATTTTAAATATATTAACTTAATACTAAAAATAATGAAGTTAATTACTATTAATAGTATTTTTATATATTTAAAAAAATCATTTTATTTTAATATTACTAAAATATTTTTTTTCTTATTACTTTTTAGCTTTTTATTTTTATTTAATTAATTTTTATTTATATTAAATTATATTATAAATAAAAAATTAGTTACTTTTAAAAGTAATTACTTTTAATTTAAAAAGTTTTTTAAATATCAAATATTTAGTATTATTAAATAATAAATAAATATTATTTATTTAGTTATATATATATAATTTAAAATATTAGTTTAAATCTAAATTTTTTAAAATTTGAGTTAATTTTATAATATAGCTATATTATTAAAATAAAAAATTAATATATATTTTAAAATTTAAAATTTTTAATAATTAAATAAATATATAAACTATTTTTTTATAGTAAAAAATATACTATTAAAAAGTATTAAAAAATAAAAATAATAAAATTTTCTAATTTTAATAAAACTTTATATATATGTTAAAATAGTATATTTAAGTTTATACTTTATAGTCTAAAGCTATAAACTATAAGCTTTAAGTATTTTTAAAAAATTATATAATTAAAAACTAAGTAGTTTTTATTATTATTTATAATTATTAACTAATACTACTAGTTTAACTTTTACTAAATAAATATTAAGTATATATAATATCTTTTATAAATAGTTTTTTCTTCCTTTACTATATAAAAATTATAAAGTATAATTTATATAAATTTAATTTTTAGTAATTTATTTTTAAAGTTTAGAAAATACTTAAAATTTTTTAGTTAAATTAAAAATTAAACTATATATTATTTTATATAATAAAGCTAAACTAAAAACTAAGTATTAAAAAGTTATATATAAATTATAAAAAGTTAAATATAACTTTTAGTTATTATAGTAATATAAAAAGTAAAAATTTTATATAATATTTAAAAATATTATTAAAATAACTTAATAGTTTTTTAAATAATTTTTTTAATAGCTTAAATTAAATTGATTAATTAAAACTGCATTTTAGCAGCAGTTTTATTAAAATATTAGCATTAATATTATAATTAAATATAAAATTTTATATTTTTAAAGTATAACTTTAAAAAATAAATTTATTACTTTTAAATTTATATAAAATATATTATATTATATAGTTAATATTTATAGCTATTTATAATAAATATTTAATTATTTTATTTTTATAACTATATTATAAAATATTATATTTATTAAATTTATATTTATTAATATAATAGTGTTATTTATAAATAATTAGTATATTTTTTTTAAATATTATTATATAGTATATTTTTAGCTTTAAGATATAATTTCTAACTTTACTATTATTATTAAAGCTATACTTTATAACATTAAAGCTTTACCTTAATATTTTACTTAGCCTATAAATTATTTAGTTTTATTAATATTTAAAAATATTTTTAAATTAAACTTAATTAGTATAACTAAGTAAGATAAGTTAATATTAAGCTTTTTTAATATTTAAAATATTATTTTAAAGCTATATTTTAATATATAATATTAATATTATATATATAGTAAATATTTATTATTATGTTTACTTTTTTTAAAACTATATTTAAAAAATATATTAAATATTTTATAAATATAATAATACTTTAAATATACTTTAGTATAGTTATTAGCTATATAATTATACTATATAATAATATAGTTTTTTAATATATTATAATTATAATATTTTTTAAATTTTATATAATTATATTTAAATATTTGATATAAACTAAGCTTTTTATAGTATTTTTTTATAATTATATAATATAATTTTTAATATATAAATATATTAATATTAGTTTTTTTTAATTTAATCTTAATTTTTTCAAAATATATTTTAAATATAAGTTTAAAATATTATAGCTTTATTTTTCTAAATTTAGCTTACTTTTTTTAATTTATTTTAATAAATTAAATTATAATTAAAGTTTTTAAGCTTTAAATTTAAATAAAAAATATTTAGCAAATAATATATAAATTAATAATATTTAATTTAAGCTTAGTAAGCTAAAACTAATTATTAGATTATTAATTTAAGTTTAAAATAAAGTTAAAAGTATTAAAGTAATTAATTAAAAATAATTTAGTTTAGTTTTAAATTTAGTTTTAAAAATTAACTTTTAATTAGATTATTTTTTATTTAAATTTAAGTAATTAAATTATATTATTAAAATATAGTTATAATTATAGCAAAAGTTATTTTAAAATACAAATATTAACAACTAGCTTATAAAACTTATTAGTAATAATTTATTTTAAAAAAAGTAAGAAATTAATATTTTATAGATATTATAAAGCTATAATAATTATTTAATTTAATATAGTATATTTAAATAATTTATAATTATTTACTAATTTAATAATAATTAAATATTTATTAAATATAAATATTAAATTAAATTATATATATTAAATAAAATAAATTATATTGAGCTATAAATTCTATTTATAAATAATTATAATCAATAATATTAATTATTATAAAAATTAATTTAATATAAAATTTATTTATCTATAAATTTAAATAATATAATATTATTTTATTATTTTATCTTTATTTTATTTAAATTTATTAATTTAATATTTATCTTTTAATATTTATAGAGGTATAAATATACTTATATTTATAGTATAATAGTTAAGCTAACTTATAATAGCTTAAACCTAATTCTATATTATATTTATTAAAAAAACTAGTAATAATTCTACTTAATTATTTTTAGTAGCTTAAAATTTTATATAATTTTTTATATTAGCTAAAATAATTATGTATTTGGTTTTTGAATAAAATTTTTATTTACTTTATAAATAATATTTTTTAAAAATAAAGGTCTAGATAAAATACCAATAATTTAATTTTTAAATGATATACTTTTTAGGTATATGCATATTAGCTATAAAAAAACCAATTTATTTAGATGAAAGTTTAAGATTTATATAAAAGTTATAAATTTTAAATTAAGAAACATATAATGTATAGAAATATTTAAATATATAAACTAACTTTAAACTAGATATTTCAGTGGTGCACAATAACTTTTTTAATTTATCAACTTTAATTTCAATCTCATTCTAAATAAAAAGGATATTGATGAAAATTAATTTACAGTTCAAATTCAAATACTCAAATTTTGAATACCTGGATTACTATCATCAATTTTACCTTAGTTATATACATTACCATCCAATTATTATTTAAAGTATACTGGTACCACTCCTACCCTTTATATATTGTATTACACTTGCCGTTGTCAAATACAAATTACTCCATCTATCTAATTATGATGGTTATGCTAGCCCCAACCAGGTATTGGCATGGTATATGGCAGAGCACTGTATCATAACAAACTTAATTACACTTAAAATAAAAATTGTGACTATAGCCGGTGTACTAAATGGCTACAAAAGTGTAACTATGTACTAATCTTAGCCCACTTAATTTTTGAAAATGCAAGCTAACCAATAAAGTCTAGATAAAATAAATTTTGATCAAAAAATAAAATTTTCATTTGTGACATCATTCGCAATATACCAACAAAATTATTGTAAAAACTTAAATTTGTTATGTTAGAAAACAAGAGTAAAGTAAAAGCCTGCCATCTTAAACATCAGCTTTAAAATCAGTTAAATTGATCCTTATTTTCAAGCTATTAGATACAAATATATATATACGAAAGTTGAAGTAACCAACCTAAAATCACTACAAATATAAATATGCTATCAAAAGTAAATTTAAACCCAATAATCAACATCAATAGAAGCTGTCTTTTCAAGAAAACTATCACTGGTTTTTTAGTTTATATAAGGTATACCAAGCTTAATAGGTTTACAAATGATAGTTTAAAACAAAATATTTCAGATAAATTGCCAATCACAACAGATCAAATTACAAATGGGACAAATAGAATAAATGAAGGATACAACGAAATAATTAACAGTATAGCTTTAAATGATAATTTAAATATATACAATAGTTGGCTAAGTCTATCGGATGTTTCAAAGAAAAACTTACCAATAAAGGTACTGGTTGAAATAATAACTTACTACTTAAATTTAGATATAACTGCAGAAAGAAGTATTCAGTTTAGGCAAATAATAGCATACTATATTGAAGCAAACTTTACAAATAAAGATAATGGTAACTTAATTCAAATATTTAAATTGATAAAGAAGCGAAAAGATTTGTATTTGAGTGAACTTTTATCAAAATATTTAGATGGACCAGAATTCGATAAGCTTGAGTTAGAAACTTTAGATTATATGTTGCGTATATTTATTAGAGAGGCGTCAACCAAAAACATCTTGAGAATTTTCGATTTAACCAAAAAGTATGAACTACCTATTCCAACCTATATGAATTTATTCAGATATTTTGCCAACTTAAAGCAGACCAATATCATAGATGCCATTAATGAACATGTCCAACAAAATTATAAAGATGTGCGTACCCAATACTACTACTCAAGTCTTTTAAATGCATATTCGGAATTGAGTATAGATAAATGTGAGAATGTATTAGAACTTATGAAAGAAGATGGCTTGGAACCCAACCAAGTTATTTTAACATCAATTATGTTCACCTATAATAAGTATAATTTAGCTGAGAAATCTTTACAAATTTATCTCGATATGTTGGAAAGGAACTTACTGCCTACTCAAGCAACTTTGAACGTTTTGTACAATAATTTAGATGTCAATTCAGCTATAGAAGCTCATAAGACTGCGATAAACGATGGTACAGCGAATAAATATACTTATCAAAGTTTAATAACTCTGTATCTAAGGGAAAACGATGTTGGTAACGCTTTGACAATTGAAAATCAGTTTTTAGCTAGTGGGTTGGACGGAAGTTGGTTTTCAAAATTGCAGTTTTTGAATTATTATTCCAAAGTTCATGATTTCGACAAATTTCACCAAGTATACTTAATTTTAACAGATAGTTTTAAGGAAGCCGATTTCCCCAACTCCGTTTTCAAAGCTTTCATTGAAGGTTTTCTTAAATTCAATGAAGTTGATATGGCCCTAAAGGTCTTTAAATTAATCCCGGACTATAGATTGGAAGCCAACCTTATGAACCCAATAATTAAATACTACGTAACTAATCGACAACCTAGGAGAGCATTGGAACAAGTAGAACTGATGAAAAAACTTAACTTAAATTTGGATAACATAACGTATGACTCTCTGGTTCAACTTTACCATATTAAACGGGATTCTAAGAGCTTAGTGGGACTAGTCGATTCAATGGAAGTAAATCAATTTTCGCCTGATAATACAGTTATAAAAGGTATTTTAAGAGGTTTAGCTTATTTTGGTACCGTCGAACAATTCGATTATGTATTTGAAAAGTTGATTGATAAATTTAGTTTAGAGCTAGATACTGGCTTATTAAACCTTAAATTAAAAAACTGTTTTCTAAATGGTCGATATAAATCGGCAGAATTGGTGTTGGAATTCCTATTAGCTGGAAGTAAAGAGAACACACATTATTTACCCGATAAAGAAACGTTTGCAATTTTACTAGAAAGTTGCTACAAAAGCAGGGATTTAGAGAGATTTACATACATCTTAAAACTAGCGAACGAATTCAATTTAAATCTATTTGACTATACCAACACGCATAGTTTAATTGTTCGAACTTTTATAGTTACAAACCAGTACCTGAAAGCTAAAACTGAACTTGACAACTATTCAACTAAGTTTGACAATCCAAATAGTTTAAATATTTACCTACTTAAACTAGAGTTTTGTTTTAGATTCGAAACTTTAACGAAACTACTACAGTTATATTCTGAAGCTAAAAACTCTTTGAGTGCTAGGGAACTGTTAAATTTGGAATTACAGTTCCTGTTTATTAAAGGGTTGATTCATTTTAAGGCGTATAACGAAATTTCCATCCATTTAGATAATTTGGTGATTACTGGGCATACGAATTGCTTAAGAAATAGGCATATCAACTTAATCACTAACTCTTTCAAATTTATTGACGACAAAGAAAATATTTCAAAGCTAAATAGTCTATTAAAAAGTTTAAAAGCTAGTAATCCATAGAATAATAAAGTTTAATAAACCCCATTAAAAACAATAGTTAAATTTTCAATAATCTTTAGTTATATTAAAGCTTTGAAGCTTCTAAAAATTTTGAATAGGCTAAATTTGCTAACAGATTGACAAAGCTAACTGCTAAATGAGCTTTCGAATTAGTGGCTTGGCCTAATTTAGTTCTAGCAGCTACTCCTTGACAGATAACTGCCAGCTAGAAAAAAATAGTTAATAAATAGATACAAATATAAAATTTATAGCAATAAAATAAATTAATAGGCCTACAAATTTTATAAATACTTACTCTAAAGAAAGAAAAACCAACCCATACGTTCCAATTAGGAATCGGATACTTCAAATTACTAAGTTTGCAGTATTTTTTTAAAAGGTTCTCTAAAAGGAGTTTATCACTCAAAGGGTAGAAACTAAACTTATCAGCGTTTTCAAAATTGCTAGGGATGTAGAAAGGCTGCAACAAATTTGCTAAATCAGATAGCGGATTACCTAAAGTAGTTAACTCCCAATCTAAGATTCCTTTAACTACAAGCTTTTCTTCATCAAAGATCTACAAATTATAAAGAAATAAGTAATTATGATAAGCTAACAGCTAAATTTCTTACTAAATTATCAAGTTTAAAATCATTATGGATAAGTTTAAAACTATCGTTAACTTTAACAGATAATAATAATTTTTCAAGTTCATTCCAATTGTTAAATTTAGGTGCACCAGCTTTGACTTGTGCCTCCATAATCTTTGTTAAACTACTCACTTGTCTTGAAAAAAAGGATCCATCGCTTTTACTTAAATTTTTCAATTTTGTCGAGCTTATATCGATACTATGAAGCTCACTTAAACTTTCTATCGCTGCTTCCCAGCTATATACTAGTTAAATTTATAGAAATTTCTTTGAAAATTACCATTCTTTTCTTTGAGCTTGAGATAACTGTAATAGTCTTACATCAGTAAAAATACGTCCTTTGACGAATTCCATCAACTAATAGATTTTAATATTTAAATAATATAAAGTATATTAAATATTTACGTAAAAAGGTGCTCCAACAACATTAGCATCTTGTTCATAAAAATAAACTTTTGGAACTTTAACTTTAAAATTTGATAATTCATTTAAAACTTCGAATTCTCTTTCAATATTATGAGCTTTTTTACTTATTAACTTTCCATTAGGCTTCTTACGCAAAACCAACAATTTCCCACTAAAAATAAATAAATTTTATTCTTCAAAACTAAATAATTACTTTTCTAATTTTAACAAGTAAGTTGGATTGCTTTGACCAGTTTTAAATTGATTAATTTCTGCTACCTTTGACTCTATATCAACCTTTCCTTGTTGCATAAGAAACTTGGATAAATTTTCAGCTGAGATAGGCTGTCTAACAAAAATGTTATTTCTTGAAGTTTGATTTTGTTACCTAGCCTTTTCATAAGCTTGTCCGTCTGCACCTTTTTGTAATTCACCCATTTAACTCTTAATATAAGTAAAAAGCTATCCATTATTTTGATATAGTTAAGTTTTTTAGATTGTGACATCAATTTGAATAATGTTCTAAAAAGGAAGATAATTTAAATTTTACGGGATAAAGGAGCTATTAATGGGCTATCGTAATATGCCGAGATGAATTTATCCTTGTTAACATTATTAAAATAATCTTAAAAACTAATAATACCGATTAATTTATGACGTCTTTAAAGAACTATTGCAGTAAATGATAGAAAGTAAATAAAGATGATTTCAACAAAGTAATATTAATAAAATTTAGTTTATAAAACGTTTGAAATCTAAATATTGGCATTTGAAGACTTTAGAAACTTGTAAAATTTACGTATAAATCCTGTTCAACTACTAAATTAGTTTATTAGTATATATATTATCTAATAAATATCTAAAATCAATACTATTAAGGTTTTAATTATTATTCCATTATAAAAATTAAATACTTATGTAAAAAATATTTATTTAATAAGCAATGTATATTTGCTTTAATAAAAAAATAATTTCTTTAAGTTATAAAATATATTAACTTTAAACAATTTACAAATTAGTTTGAAAATACCAAATAGCTGATTATTTAAAATTAGCTTATTAACTATAAAATATAGCAATACTATACATTTTATAAAAAAGTAAATAAAAATTAATTTAAATTTAAAGCTAGTTAGTAAAATTTGCTATATTAATATAAATTTAAAAATTAAATATAAGATTATAATTATAAAAAGCAATAATGTATTTTCAAATTTTAGAAAGAGCTACTTATAGTGCTAAGTAGTAGTTTACTATACCAGCTACTAAGATTAAAAGTAATAGATTAGATATGCAATTTGCAAAAAAGGTAATATAGTTGAAAAGTGTATATATAAGCCAGTAATATA
Source organism: Capillidium rhysosporum (assembly GCA_037055185.1). Lineage (NCBI taxonomy): Eukaryota > Fungi > Entomophthoromycota > Entomophthoromycetes > Entomophthorales > Capillidiaceae > Capillidium > Capillidium rhysosporum. The sequence goes on along the minus strand of JAWQFY010000394.1, from coordinate 4,984 downwards.
AATAAGGTATATTTATAGTAAAAAATCAGCTTAGTCTTTTAAATAGATAATGTTAGTATAGGCTAAGCTGCAAATTTTATTATAAGTTAAGTATTATATATATATATAGTATATTAGCAATATTGTAAATAATAAAAAGTTACTATAGAAAATATTATAATTAATTAATTACTTTAATGTTTTTTTACTTAGCTAATTTTAAAATTAAAATGTTATAAAAAAAATAAGTTATTAAAATTAGCTAAAAAAAATTATACATATTATTATACTTACTAATATAATTAAAATATAAAATTATAGTATTTTACTACACTTTTAATAATTTTTCTAAAAAACTATTTATATTTAAAAAAAGAATAAATACTATATTTAAAAGTAATATATTATTATATAATTTATTTATATTTAAAAAAATATTAGTTTATTTATAAATATATGTTTTTATACTAATAATATTAATTTTTAAAAATTTAATATATTAATAATAAAAATATAAATTTATATAAAAATTCAAATATATAATTAAAAAATATTTCACTTTAAAGTAGTAAAAGTAAAATATTATTTAAAAATATATAATTTTAATAAGTTAATTTAGCTAAAAAATTTAAAAAATCTATATATATATTAAATTTCTATTTAAATATTATTTAAGCTAAGTAATAGTAATACTTATTAAAAAATTAATTATTTAAGGTAAAAGTATAAAAAATATATTAAATATTTAAAAAAATAATATAAAAAACTTTAAAAGTTAGATTTTTATAATAGAAATTAGTATTATTAAGTTTAAATTAAAAAAATATTCTAAAATAATATTAATATAATTATATAATATTTTAAAATTATAGTAAATAAAATATTATAACATTTTATTATATATTGAAGCTATAAATAAAAATAATTTATCTAGTATATAAAATTAAATTATAAACTTAAATTAATTAAAATTATAAATTAAACTATATAGTTAATTATAATTTAAATAAGCTTAGTAGCTTTAATATTAATATTTAAAATATAGCTTTAAATATATAATAATTTATACTAGTATAAATTAAATTTAAGTTTAATCTTTATATTTATATAAAATACTTAAATATAACTATTTTAAAATAATAAATACTATTTATATAAAAAGCTTTCTTTTATTTTAATATATAGCTATATTTTAAATTAGTGTAATTTTATTTTTTATTTTAAATCTATATTAAAAATAATAAATTAAAATAATAAACTAGTTTTATATATAATAAAGTAAACTTAATTTTAATTTTATTAGTAATACTAAATTTTATAAATATAGATTACAAACTTTAACTATAAAATTATATTATTTTAATATAAAGTGATATTAGTAAATTTAAGCTAAAAAAGCTTAAAAATAGCTATTTTAATATATAATTAAAATTGTAATTTATATTATAAAAGTATTATAAAAGTATTATAAAAGTATATAATTTATAAATTAAAGCAATTTTAATAAGTATATTAAATATTTTTATTATTTATTTTCTATTTTAAATTTTTTTATTAAGTAGGTATTTTCAATTAGAAAAAGGCTATATATAGTATAAATAATTACAACTTTATATATATATTATAAATATTTTATTATAATAATAAATTTTATATACTAGTATATTAATAAAATTATATAAAATTATAAAAAATATAGATTTTTAATAATAGTTAAAAATTTAATATATATATATATATTTTAAAAATAAGTAACTTTTATTATTATTAATTTTTTTTGCTATTTAATATTAATATATCTTAATATATCTCTTTTTTTAAATAAATAAGCTATATAGTAATTTATTATTTTTTTAGTAGTTTTTTTATTTTTTTTAAATATTTTTAACTTTTAGTAAATTTTATTAAAGTATAATAGCATATTACATTTTTATACTTTATATATATATTTAAGTATAATAAAAACTATATATTTTTTAATTTTATTAAATTTATTAGCTTAATTTTTTAAAGTAAAATTTTTAAAATTAGAATTAGCTAATTTTAAAAGTAACTAATTTTATATTTATATTAACTAATTTAATATTTTAAATAACTATTTCACTATATCCTTAATTCTATTAGTATTATATTAAGTTAGAATATTTACATTATTTTTATCTAAATTTTTAGCTACTATTTAATTAGTTACCCTTATTATCTTATAATAAATACTGTTTTTATTATCACTTTTATTACTGTTTATACATTTTACTATATAATATTACTAAAAGATCAAAGCCATCAACCTAAAAAGATTATTATAAAATTAAGTTGACTTAATGTTAGCTACTAATATTAAATACAAAAAACATTAAAATATTAATCTAGTTAAAAATTTTGATATAATGTTATATTTTATAATTTTTTTATCTTTTAAACATACTAACCTAAAAAAATGCTTTTTTTCATATCTAAATTATACGTATTTTATTATTATAGTTACTGAATAAATGTTAATAAATTAAGTAAATAAAATTTAAATCTAAGAGATAGTTTTAAAAAGTTTATATTAACATTTTCAAAAAAAATCCAATTAATTTAATCGAAATTTGAACAATAAAATAAAGCTTAATAGGATTAACTTAACTAACTTGTTTATTTGATAGAAAACAGTGCGAACTAAAGAGTAAGTAAAATGTACAATGTTAAAAGTTAAGATAGCTACCACAAATTCAAGCTAATTTAAATTGAAAGCTTTAATTACAAACTTTTGATTAACTTATCTACCAACAACTTCATAGCACCTAAAAACAACCAAAAAGAAGAAACGTAAGAAAAAATAGCAAATAAAAAAATTAGTTACCTTTAAGATCTGCTCCAATTTCCGAAAGACTACTGTGTAAAGTATCTTTGGATGCTTGAGTTAATTTAGTGTTGTAGTTGGCCACAACTTTGGTTAGGGTATCCAAGTAGACCTTCTGAATATCAGGGGTTTCTGCGTTAGCTTTGATACCAGAGAGAAGTTCGGTGACCAAAGTATCGAGGCGGAGTAAGAAAGGGATGAGCACTTCAAGAGCAAGGTTAGCTTTGCTGCGGACATCTGAATTGGAATCACCAAGACCTTTGATAAACGTACGTTGGAGCTGAGGCAAGAAAGGTTTGAGTAGGGTACCGGCTTTGTTGAGTAGGGTGAGCATAGTGTCCAGAATGGCAACTTTTACTGAGGCGGGGAATCGTTCTCCTACGATACGGATCAAAGGACCAGTAATCTGTGTGGTAAATGGTTTGAGCACTGAAAGCGAGCTCCGAAGTATAACTTCTTGTAAAGCTTGTGCAGAACGTTCACGGATATCAGATGAAGAGAACATTAAACCTTGCAAGTAGATTGCCACGAAGGGGGTAATTGATTTGGGCACGGTGAATCCGGGTAGCTCTTGATCCGCTGCCAGAGGTTTACAGGTGTTACGTAACGATTGACGGATAGGTGATACTAACTGGTCCAAATCTGATTTGTCCATAGACTTGATTAACCCTGTCAACGCGTATGTAGCATGTGTACGTAAGTCAGTATCGGGATCGTTGTACAAAGGTACCAACACACGGATCCATTCTACAGCGTAAGGTTGGGCGTCGATTTCATCTGATTCCACCACCTGGAAGAAGGTAACCATAGTTTGACAAGCCCTAATTTTCTGTGCAGTAGAAGTGGAGTTGATCCACTCGCTTAAAGTTTCCATCAAAATTTCGAAACCGATGCTATCGACCTGGGTCAGCAAAGTCTGTAAAGTTTCCAACGCAGCTTCATTATTCTCTTGGTTATCGGGTTGATCACACGATTGCATCAGTGGAATTAGGACACTGTTTAACTTGTGGTTGATGGTGGTACCTCCTACCTCCAACAGAGCATTCAAAGCTGCAGCGTCCGGTTTAGCTATTGGGACTTGAGCTAAACTGCTAATTATGGTAGGTAAGACAGCGTTAGCACGCACCGAAACCAATCCGCGTAGAGCTTCCAAGGCGTTGTTGGACCCACCTTGTTTCAAGTCATTGAGCAGAGGTGGTAGGATAGTTTCTAGTGCGGTGGGACCAATATGGTGATGTAAAGTATCGAAAGTCTTGGCAGCGGTTTCTCTTACTTCACTACTTTCATCAGATAGCGCTTTAAGTACAGCAACAGTAGTCACAGATAAGAAGTCACCGGAATCGGATTTACCTAGCACGTTAATCATTTCCGAAAGTACGGTACAGGCAGATTTACGTACCTCAAACTCGGTTGATTGCAGTTTGAGGTCAAGGATAGGGATAATGACCTTGAGGCCCTTCTCACCCAACTTACGTACGATATCGGCAAGTGCAGTGGCGGCCATATTCTGTCTATCAGGGTTGGTTTCGGTGATGAAGTCGAGAACCAATTCCATGACGCTGGGTAGAATTTCCTTAAGGGTACGTGGGGTGTTTACCACCACCAATTTCCATATAGCTGAAGCCACTTGTCGCACTTTGGAACTGAGATCACTACGTAACAGGTATAATGAAGTTAGAACCTGATCACGTTTGGTCTGACCTAGCACCTCCAACAACGTCTTTCTACCCGACTCATCAATCATGCCTTCATCTTCGTCTAGCTCGTTACCAGTTTCATCTAAATCCAACTTTTGTGAGATACCCATCAAATTGAACAGAAGATCACCTAACAGCTGGGCAGAGGACTGACGAATACGCCAGTTTGTCTCTAGTAAACCACGGAGTAATTCAGGAAGTAACATTTCCACTGCCTGATCCGAGTAGTTGGTAATAATGATCTGACCCGCTCGTAAGGAGGCTTCTCTAACGTAGTCTGATTCGTCAGCTAATCCGTCTAGTACTGGCTTCAAAACTTGCACAAGGTATGGTTGGAACTTGGTACCAAAAGTGGCAGGCAAATAGATCAACATGGTTACGAACGACTCACGTACGTAAGGCTTCAACGAGTAGGTATTGGAAAGAATTTCGGGTAGTAAACCTTCTAAACGAGAGATATCTA
>JAWQFY010000393.1:0-33420 GCA_037055185.1 Capillidium rhysosporum | reverse complement strand
GCCGGAAATAATCCAATATTTAAATCGGTATAAAGAAGTTTTAAGCTTCGATATGCTGTTAGTTTTTTGCAAGTTGGAATAGGGCGGTGGCAAATTATCTGTAGCATCTTGGTCCGAGTAAGCTAAATTTATAAAAGTTATTATGTCTTGGAGGGAAGGTATTTACTGATTGTTGATGACATTTTTTTAAAATTATATTATAAAAGAAAAGTTAAATTATAGAAGCATTTCTTTTAGTTTATTTATCTATTAGTGGCTTCAAGATAGATTTTGAATTTACGCCGAGGATAAATGGAAATATTTTTTATAGGAACATATTTATTTAATCAAGGTTGTTTTATATTTAGTTTATAGAAACCTAGTATTATTGTTAAACTGGTGTAATTATGTTCATAACATATCTTTCAGTATAAAAACAGGTGCAGTTTTCGTCTATTCCAGAATTCTAGCTTTCAAGCTATTTAATTTACTTAAGTTATTTTACTTGCTGCCTTAAAATTTAGCTAATTGATTCTATTATCAAATAAATATATTTTTATCTGTGTTGTAACACTTATTAATTGGCGAGGTAAAAAGTCGTGGGTCATTATGAATAACATAAATTAAATGGAACTAAGAAAGTAGTTGGTTCAAATATACTAGAAAAGAAGTGCAAAAAACAGTAAGATTAATTATTGGTGGTTCGTGAACCTTATGTCTTCTTCCATAAATAATTCATCCTTGGTAGTGGGCCTCCATCTTGAATAGATTAACCTTTGAGTTGAAGAGCGTAAAAGAATAATTCTCTTGGCATGCACAAAAAAGATTAAAAACAAGTGAAACTCCTATATCCCTCGTGTTTTTAGTCCCCGGGTGGACCAGAGCACTCCACTCTGCTTCCTATAAGAGCCTCTTGAGCACCGCGTGTCTTTTATTTTCTTTTTTAGCATTTCTCTAACTTAAATTTTATTTTATTTTAAATAAAGCAAGGCACTTGGGCATTAGAGTTTTAAAGAATCCCAAAAAAATTATTGATGGTTTGCATATATCAAAATTTTTAAAAATGAAATAAAAGAGTGAGATACTTATTTAAAAGGAAATATTTCAAAAGATTTAATTTTGAATGTATTATATTTATCATTAACTCTGTTAAAACAGAGTTGATATAAAGTAAATTTAATCTAAAAATTAGAAAATTCAAATCTAGAATCAAAGATTAATTGCAATCTAAACTTAATATTATAAATACTATATAACATTCATTATTAATAGGTACTATTTAAATTTTTATAAAAGCTAAACAATATTCCATTGCTAATTAGTTGTGGGATAAAATGATAAACAAGGGTAATAAATATTTAATTAAATAAGATAGTTTTATTTAGGAAATTATAAATTTTCTTACAAAATAGATAATGCTTAAAAAAAATATAAAATAAATGGAAAAAATTTAAGTATTAAAAATTTAAAATTATCTATTAATGTAAAAGTTCTGGTATTGATATAAGTAATAGTTTAATTTTTAAATTTTTTAAAATTAAAAATATAAAGTTTACTACTTTAAATATTTTTTAAATTAACTTAAATTGCTAAGTAGAAACTTTAATAGCTAAAAAATAATTTTTTTATTTTTTAAATACTTTATATTTTATATTTTTATTTTTATTTACTTTAAAAATAATGTAAATATAAAATTTACAATAATATTATAAGCTACTTTTTTTAATATAAATTTTTATTAAGTGTTTTTTTTAATATAAATTAAGTTTATATTAATTGCTAAAATTTAAAACTTAAAGTATTCAAATAAATTTTAACTATAATAAATAAATATAGTAAGTAAATATAAAAATAGTATATAAAACATTATATTAATTAATAAAAAAATAAACTTATAAATAAATTATAAAAATATTTTTTAACTAATTTTTAATAAAAAAGTTAACTTTATTTTATCTAAACTTAGCTTTATATATTTAATTTTTGCTATTTCTAAATATAGTAAAGTAAAAGTAAATTTTGATATTATTTTAAAATTTAGAAAGTTAGTTATAATTATAATTAATTTTTATATTTAACTAAAATAATTAAATTATATATTATTAGTTTAAAATATAACTTTTATGAAATTTTATATTAATATTTATAAAAAAAAGTATTTTTAGAAAAAATTTATCTAAGTTATCATAAAAATTTTTAAAGTAATCAATATATATATATTACTTTTAATAAGTTTTATGTTAATTATAAAATTAAATATTTTAAATTATAAAAACTTATAATATTATACTTAATTTAATTTTTTATTTTAGCTATTTAATTTATTAATAATAAATTTAAAAAATATTTTAAGTTTTTTATTTAAAAAAATTAGCTAAAATAAAGTATAACTAAAATATTTATTTAATAAAATGCAAAGTTTAACTTTATAGTTTAAAAAGTAAAAAACTATAATTACTAAAAAACATTTATAAATTTATTTAAATTATATAAAATTTAATAACTATATTAAGCTAAATTATTTATTAATATTAAAAAACTAATAAATTAATTTAGTTTTTAATTTTATAGTAATAAATATAATTTAAAATAAAACTGGTTTTTTTAAAAAACTTTATATAGCTATTTTTTAAGCTTTTTTACTTAGGTTTTATCTAGTTATATATATTTTTATAGCTTATATTATCTTTTTATCTAACTATTTTAATACTTTTATTATATATTTTTTTATAAAAATTATCATTATTTTTTCTTAATTTAGTAGATTACCATATTCACAAAAACTAATTTATCTTTTTTATAATAAATATTTGCTATATTTTTATAATTTTTATAATTAGTTATATTAGATTTTTTTTATGCAAAAGTTATACAAACTAAAATTTTCTAATAAACTTTTATATTTTTAAATTAAAAAATGTTTCCCTTTAATTTAAAAACTTTTTAGCAAAATAATAAGTAATTAAATTCTTTTCAAATAATTTTAAAGTTATATATCTATTTAAGTTATTTTATAAATTTTATTAGATAGTTTTAAGCATTTTAATAAACAGTTTTTTAATATATAATATATATCTAAATATATTAAATTTGGAAATATAAATATTTCTATATTAGATAAAAACATTTTTAAGTACAGTTAGAGTAAAATTGAGTTACTTTTTTTTAAATTGATAAAAAATGCATTTACTACATTTCCATATTTACCTTCTATTAGTTTTTAAAGAGTAATTTTCAATATATTTTGTATATCTACATATTTTAAATTTAGGTGTATGTATATTATTAGGTTAGAAAAAGTATTTTAAGTATAGTTAGAGTAAAATTTAGATGGATTTTTAAAAAAGCAAAAAAAGTTCTTTAACATCATTTCTATATCCACTTTCCAATAATTTTCTGAAAGATAATTCCTAAATATGCTTTATATATCTATTTAGATTAAATATGGTCGTTTCTAACATTTTTATATTGAAATGTATTTCTAAGTTTAATTAAAGTAGGAACTTGATGAGTATTTAAAGAATCAATATACTACAAATTCCTTAATTTCAATTCCAGAACTACTTTATATTTCAATTAACATAGGATGCCTTTCTTTTGAAACATATTTATTTAAATCGGTTTCCTATTGTTTAATCCGATAGTCGACGGTACATGCTGTTATTGAAAACAATTTTGTTAACTGAGCTATGAAAATTAAAGAGTAGTGACGTAGTAGGACATAGTTTTTGCTTTAAAATTAGAATCGTAGTTATCCTAAAGTCTTGGTCTTGAAATACTGTGGTTGGAATCTGTAGTACTATTATTATGATTTAGAATTATTAGCTCGGTGCCGATTACAATATAAATTCTTTAATTGGTTGCTAACCTATCCCAGCTTTCAGATAAATAGTCCTCATCATTTGTAGAATCTCCGTCTAAAAATACAAATTTGAGTACATGAAAAGCTTACCAGCTCCAGTACTAATATTTTAAGTAGTTGTAGGTACTCCAAAAAGCAGTTACTATGTAACTGTGCTAGTTAAATTTCTTATTCCACTACCATAATCACTAATTATAAATTCATTTCTATCTGAAATTTTATTTGCAGTAATAGTACACATTAAATTTCTAGTATCTTCGTAGTCGTTATCAATATCAAAAGGTTTTCTAGCATCAAATACAACTAGTGCTTAGTTAAAAACTGTGATTCCTGTATTCGGTATATCAACAGCGGAATCTGAGTTGAAAAATTAAACAGAAGGTAAAAAAATGTGTCGGTATATCGTACATTAGGAAACTGATCTTTCAGAGGACTTTGTTCTTATAAATTGGGAATTTGAATTAGCTCCAATAGCTTCTATTACAAATAGTCATCAGGGCAAGCTGGAAGTATAAAATCAAAATTTTCATCAAAAGGAACTTCAGCCTCTAGCGATTGTAGTTTATTAAGAATTGTCTGGTATATAGTTGTTAGACTTTCCTAGACTTCTAAATTGATATATTCAAAGTCCGATAGCTTATTTTCATCAATTGAAAGGTCCTTAAATTGTGTAAAAATAACATCACTCATAGGAAGATCAATAGTTAGATGACCATTATTTAAGTTTAAATTACCATAATTTATACTTTGTAGTTCTAAATTAAAATTCATCTTATTGCCTGGTTAACTGATGTTAATATATTTTTATAAAAAAGACTATCTTCAGTTGAGACTAAGTTATTTTGATAAGAAAAATTTAAATTCTTTGTAGGATTATTTGAAAAAAGACCTAGAAAAAATTAAAAGGAATATTATTGATCTCTTTGTTAATATACTAAAAGTTGATAAATAGTTAAGAATCATTTTAGAAACTAAAAATAAGAAGTAAAATGTTAATAAATTGGATTTAAAGGAAGTTACCGTTAATCAAAATATAGATGCTCAGAATTTATCTAATCGTAATTCTGTTGTATACTGAACAATAAGCAATTTCATTTTGTTGAAATAAAGAAAAATTAGCAAAAAGATTTTACAACCCCTTTGCAAAAACATTCAAGTTCTGACTAACTTTGGTTTTATTACAAACCAGTTTTATTTAGTCATCGACAAAACTTAACTTACAACGTCACATTTTGAAAGGCTAAACGTAACTCATTTTCTAATTAGCCTTAGACTTTTTTGAATGGAATAATAAAACATGAAGTATATCAACATAGCTACAAGGTTAAGAAGTTTAGTTAAGTGCAAGTATGGAGTTAACTACAACTTTAGAGGATTGTCTACCGATACGGATACGAAAGATAGAAGTTCAAGTCCGTTGTACGGTATAAAAGTATTAGATTTAACTAGAGTTTTAGGTATAAGTTTTATTTTTCAATCTTCATTTATATTTATATTTATAATTTAGCTGGACCTTACTGTACGATGTTACTTGGGGATTTAGGGTAAATTTATTCTTTGTAATCTAATATTGAATTTATTATTATTATTTTCTAAACTAGAGCAGATGTGATAAAAGTAGAAAGACCTAAAATAGGTGATGATACACGTAGTTGGGGACCACCTTTTTTACAACATAAAGATTCCACAACTAAATTGGAAAGTTCTTATTTCTTATCTGTAAACCGTAACAAACGTTCCATAACTATCGACTTTCAAACGGAAACTGGTAAAGAAATAATTTACGATCTAGTTAAATGGGCCGATGTATTAGTTGAGAACTTTTTACCAGGTAAACTAGATAGTTTAGGGTTAGGGTATAAAAAGTTGAAAAGCATCAACCAAAAGTTGATTTATGCCTCAATTACTGGTAACACTATTTTTAATATATTTTATGTTGATGGTTTTTGTAAATATGAATAGGATACGGTTGTACAGGACCATATTCTAGTAAACCAGGATATGACGTTATGGTGGAAGCTGAAGCAGGTCTGATGTATATAACCGGTGAACCAGATAGACCTCCTGTTAAAGTGGGTGTTGCTATAACCGGTATTAAAACATTAATAGAAATTAAGACTAACATTAATTATTCGTAGATCTAACTACTGGCAAGTTTAAAAATCGGTTCAAACAGTTTGGAACTAACCGTTTTTAAAAATATAGGTTTATATTGTCAGAACGCTATATTAGCTTCCTTAATTAAAAGGTCAGTAACTGGGGAAGGTCAGCATATCGATGCTTGTTTACTCGACTGCCAAGTAGCTAGCCTCGCTAATTTAGCATCAAGTTATCTTACTGCCGGATCAGTTACAAAAAGACAGGGTACCGCACATGCTTCAATAGTACCTTACCAAGCCTTTCAAACTAAACCCAACTCTGACGGTGAATCGAAATCAATTATAGTTGGAGCAGGATCCGACAGACAATTCCAGATATTATGTAAACAAGTTTTAAATCGCACCGATTTGTTGGATGATGAGGCATACGTAAAAAAATTCGCAACTAACGCATTACGTGTGCAAAATCGTAAAGAGCTTATTGACTTGTTACAGAAGGAATTTCAAAAGGAAGGTTTAACTTACTGGTTAGCCAGGTTTAAAGATAAAGGTATACCTTACGCTCCTATCAACGATATCAAAGATACTTTCCAACACGAACAAGTTCAATTTAGAGATATGATTAGAACTGTAGAACATCCAAAATTAGGAAATATTAATTTAGTTGGTAAACATTTATTTTTTTGTTTTGAATTAAGTTTTAACTAATATTTCGCTATAGGTCCAGCAGTCAAATATTCTAACTATAAAGCGGATATCTATCTACCTCCACCTACTCTTGGTCAACATACTGATCAGATTTTAACTGATGTTTTGAATTATGATAATACTAAGCTGATGAGTTTAAAAAAAGATGGAGTTGTTTAAATGTTGTATAGTAAATATTAGGATCATATTTTAATCAAAATTAATTTTTAATACTTATTTTTAACCAATAAGTTTAAGCTTATTTTCAATAGTTAATGTTTTTTAAGTAGAAATTTACTTTAATACCTATATAAATTTATTTATTATTTGAAACTATATGGTGATTTTTATTTAATTTATTATATATATATTTATCTGTTTTGTTTAAAAAATATTATTTTTTAAAGTTAAACCTTTAATGTATAAGTAAATGCTTTAATATATAATATTTTATTAAAATTATTAAGTTTAACTTTAAACTTAATAGTAATAACTCAAATATTTTAAATAAAAAAGTTAATAAATAGCAAACTGAATTATGAATTATTTAACTATTAAATACTATAAAAGTTTTAAATTATAAAAAACTAGTAAACTTAAATAAGTTAAAAATATAAATTAAAACTATTAATATAAAACTTTATTAATTTACTAACTTTAACTTTTTAAATTTTAATAAATTATTTTAAAATTAAATTTATTCTTTTAGCTAAAATCTTTTAATGCTAATTTTTTTTTAAAATAAAAGCCATTTTTTAAACTAGCTATTAAGCTAATTTTAGAACTTTAAAAAATAATAACTAGTAAATTAAAATTAATAAAACTGAAAAAAATCTTTAAAAATTTAATTAGCAGCTTATTTTAAAACTAACTAGCTATAAAAAATTTAGCAAAGTCTATATTAAATAAAGTAGCTAATATAAAATATTATAGCTATGTTTATAATTTTATTATTATTATTATTATTATTAATTTAATTTTTTTAAATTATTTTTATATATATAAAATTATATAATAAGTATATATATTATATTAAATAAAATAATATTTAAATTTAAAAAATTTAAAGTTTTTTCTTTTAATAATATAGCTAATATTATTTAAATATTAGAATAATTAAAAAAATATATATTAAAAAGTTAAATTTAATAATATATATTATTTTAAATATAAATTTATTAAAATTGCAAAAATAGTAAATAAAAGTGCTATAGTAATAAAATATATAAAATTTAGTAAATATTATTATTAAAATAAATATATAATTAGTTTAACTTTATAATAATTTATACTTTAACTATAAATTTATAGATTTAATATTAAAAACTATAATATAACTATTATTACTAACATTTATATTATATTTATACTTTTTATATTTTATAATTTAAGTTACATATATTTTTTTAAAATATTGCAATCTTATTAATTAAATTTGTATATATATATTTGCTATTAAAGTTTATATTTTATTTATAATAATTAGCAAAAAATTTATAAAAATTATTTATAAGTTTATTTATATTATATTTTTATTTTTATTTTTAATACTAATAAGTTATAATTCAATATTTAAATAATAAATTCATTAATATTTAATATATATATCATAAATAATATAACTTATAATATTTTTATTAATTATTAATTTAATTAAAATTAAATATATATCTTAAAACTTTATTATTAAAAATATTTAAATTTAAAAATTAAAAAAATAAAATTTAGTTATAATAGATAATAAACTTTAATATATATATATATTTTTAAATAAGCTAGTAAAATTTATATAAATCTTTTATTATAAAGTTTTAAACTAAGATTTAAATTAGTTTTTTTTTCTATCTTAAATATAATTTAAACACTTTTAGTTTTTATTTTAAATTTATAAAAAAGTATTTTTTTATTAAATAAAAACCTAAATTTAAGCTAATTAACTTTTAAGAGCTAATATATATATATATATTTTAAAAATTGCTTAGTATTTTAATAGTAAAAAAACTATATATATATTTTTTCTTAAATTTTTAATTTTTTTATCTAAGTATCTAATTTTAATTTAATTATAATTATACTTGATTAAATATATTAAAATTATCTTTTTTAATATATTTAAAAATAAATATATAAATATATAAGTATATAATATAAACTAAAATTTAGTTTTCTAATAAAAAATTATAATTAAAATATAATTATATTAGTTTAATATTTATTTATTATAAAATTATATAATCAAAAATAAAAATATTAAAGCTTTTAGTAAAAAAGTTTGTAATAAATTAATACTGTTAATTTTTAGCATTTAATTAGAAAACATCTATTTTAATAGTTTGTGCTATATTTTAATAATGAATTAATAGTATAGATTTTTATATATTATGTAAAATTCATTATCTGCAAACCTATTATAGCTATATATTTAAATAAACTATATATAAAATCAGTTCTATTTTTAGTTTAAAAAGTTTATTGTTTATTTTTATAAAAAAGTATTTATAAAAGCTAGCTTAAATATAATTAATTTTAAAGATTTTTGTATATATATATATTAATTAACAAAAGCATTATAAGGAAATTGTTTGCCTATAAAATTTTAATAAATATAATATTATTTAGTAAATAGAATCTAAAAGTCATGTCCTCTACTTAAAAATACTAACTTAGTTTTCATTTTTTTTCATTACCTTATTATAATTTATTCTAGTAAAAATAATGGCTAATTAACAAATTTAATAAAAATTATAAAAGTTATAAAGTTAATGTATAAACAAATATAAATAAAACTAATTAAATAAGGAGGATAGTAATGTACTTTATAATTTGCTTTAAAAAATATTTTTAACTAAATCCAATAAACTTTTATAAATGTTTTATACAATTAATGATGTTTAGAGTACACTAGATAAGAAGTTATTATTTAATTTATAATGTGTGATAAAATTAAAAAAATGTATTTTGCTTCTTATAAGCATATTCCTTTTAAACTTATTATATATGTACTCAGCTATTTATTTTATTAATAAGTATTGAAGCAACTAGGATTTCATTTGACAATAGATGAAAAATAAAATTAAAAATTAGGAAGATCTATAAAATTAGATTATTTTACTTCAAATTAAGAACTAACAAGTGTGCATCACTCGGCTTAATGTTTTTATAATACTCGTTCACTATTCCAGCCTTTTCAAATCCATATTTTTCATAAAATTTAAGTGCCGGTTCATTATTAGTTTGGACATGTAAGTAAACTTTTTTAACACTTGAATCTTTCTTACATAATTCTAAAATATGCTCTAACATTAAGCTACCCAAACCCAATTTACGATAAGCGGCTAAAACTCCTAAAGTCATTATATAGCAAGAAAATTCTTTTTCTTTTAAGGTGGTATCTTTCTCAAAATCATCTTTACGGCAGCAAACAGCTCCTACGCAGATGTCGTGGTAATAACCTAAATAAAGAGGTTAAATCTGGTAATCAAAAATTTTGTTACATAATTTCGCAAAATCTCCTGAACTTAGTACAGCCTGGTAAAACGCTGGTGAATAGGACACTGGAAACATTAAAGAGTTTAAAGTTTTAAGTTGACCAATGTTGTTCCTGTTTACTTCGCCAAGAAAAGATTTCGATCTCGATGTAATTGTTGTACTTCCATTGGGCAAAGTATTGGAGTTAACTGAAGTCATCATATCACTGTCTTGGTTGGATTTAAGAGTAAGCTTTTCAAATGTTCGTTTTTATTGTTAGTCCCTCCACGATAACTAAATAAATATATTTAATTGGTTGATTTTCTATTTCACGCTATAAACTAAACCAAGAGTTTGAGCTATAAATTTGAATGTTTGGGAGTGTTAGAAATAGCTGCTTTTTTAAGGTCTGTCCATTTTGATTATTTAAAACCATATGATATGTACACCTCAAAGTAAGGTATAAAACTCTTTAAATGTATTAAAGGCTATAGCATAACTTTTTTGCAAATGCTAAAGTTTTTTAAAAATTTACTATAGTTGTTATTAGCTTTAAATTTAAATTAGTAATATGAAATATTTAAAATCAAAATATACTATAATATAATATAATAAAATTATACTTTTACATTATATTAATTTTTATGTTCTAGTTACTTATTTTTTTCAGATTTTTGTAAATAAATTAGCTATAAACTTTATTATATTATTTTACTAATATAATTTCTAATTTAAGTAGGCAAGTATATATAAATATTAATTTAATAATATATAGTTAAGTTTAAGGCTACTACTTTAACTTTAATAATTTTTATTATAGGCTAAAATGCACATTTTCACTAAATATATTCAAAATATAAATATTAGTCTAGAATTGCAAAGTTTAATAAAGTAGCAAAAAAAAGAAATACTTTTAACTAATTTAAAAATAATAATATAGTTAATTAAAATACTTATTTTATACTTTTAATTTTTAACTCTAAAATTTAACTGATTTATATAGTAAAATAAAAACTTATATAAATTTAAAAGTTATAGTTTTTTTGAATTAACTAAATTAGTTTAATTTAAAAAAAATATTAATAAATAATTATTAAAAAAATAAAAAATAGTAAGACTTAAATATATTTAAAATATTTTATTATAAAATTTATATTATTTATAAATTAATTTTAGTTAAAATATTAAAATTTTTATATATTAGTTATTAAAAATACTTTAACTTAATATATATATAAATAAAAAATATATATAAAATTAAATAAAATATATTAAAAAATTAATAGCTTTAATTATAAAAAAAATAAAAAAAGTTTAATTTTTAGAAAAATTATATTAAAATTTAAAAAAATTAAGCTTAAAAAATTAAAAATTAAAAATATTTATAAATATAATTATATTAATAGTATAATATATATATAATTAGCTTTACTTATTTTTAAAAAATTAATTTTTATATTAGCTATTAGTAAAAAATATTCTAAAAAAGGCTAAAAATATACTATATAATATATATTAATAAAGTATTTAACTAAATAAATAATAATATAAAAATAACTATTTAGTTAAATAAATAAATTATATTATAAATAAAGTAATATAAAATATTTTTTAAGTTTTATCTAAAATTATAAAAAGTTTAGTATTATTACTATAATAGTACTACTAATTTTAATACTTAAAGTAAATATAAAGTATTTTTTTTTAAAAAGCTTTAAAAGTTAAAAGTTAAGTAAATATTTTAATAATTTAAAATTAGCTATAATTAATAAAGTAACAAGTATTGAAAATAATATAAAAAGTCTTAAAAATTATTATTTTAGTATTATAAAAAAAGTAAAAAATATGTATAAATTTATTATATATATACTAATATAGTTATTAATATTATAACTTTAAATTAGCTTAATATAATAAAAATAAGTATATTTTCTACATTTTAATTTTATTAAAAATATTAAAATACTAAATTAGTTAAATTTTAAAATAGGCTTTAAAAATAAAATCAATAATAAACTATTTTTTTACTTTTAGCTATCTTTAATTTTTTAGTATTAATATAGTTAATTTTACTATTTATATTTAATATAAAAGCTATATATTTTAATTAATTAATTATATATTTATTATTTAGTTTTTTTAATTTATTTATAAAAATTTAGCTTTTTTAAAAAAATTTATCTTTATTTTTTACTTTTTTATATTATTTTTATTTTGTTAAAAAAGTATATTATCTTTTTTATTATTTATTTTAAAAAAGATTAAATATAAGTTTTTATATAGCTTTATTTAATTATTTATTAATATTATATACTATTTTAAAGAATTTATTATCTTTGCTAAACTAAAAGTTATATTTAACTATTAATAATATATATATATATTATATTTTTAATTTAGTAAAAATTTGATATAGAATATTAATTATTAATTATATAGCTAAGCTAATTATTTATAAAATATATTTTAGCTAAAATTTATTAAGAGTTTATTATAAATATATTTGTAAAACTACAATCTATAGCAAATAATATTGAAATACAAAGTAAAAATTAAACAATTTCTATTTTATCTGATAATAGTATAAAAGTTATAAATTTGAAATATAGTTTATATTTAATAAATATAAATAAAAATATATTAATAAGCAGATTTTTAGTATATAAGCATAAAAAGCTTATTTTTAGATTTTGATATAGATATTATAAATTTAATGTTTATAATAGACTTAATATATATGGACTTAATTGCTTTTACTAATAAAACCTTAAAAACTGTATTCTACCTATATTAACATTTTTAATTAAGTAGAAAATTAAGTGGTTAAAAATAAGATCAGTTTAGAACGGGTTAATTTTTTAAAAATTAATATATATTATTATCTCCCTTATTTTTTTATGAAAGTTGTACAGGATAAATAAGTAAGGTGATTTTGTCATTAATAATAAAGGTAATGTATCAGATGATATCGCTAGAAAATAACCTTTGTAAATTGTAGTTATTGCCTAAAGCCTGATAAACTTTACACATAGCTGTAAAATTATACGATATTGGCAGTAGGCTTTCCATAAACTTTATTGCACCACCTCCAAATGCTCTTACTTAGATTTCACACAACACAATTATTTATAAAATTTTGATTTAACGGACCCGACCCTCATGTTAAATTTATTCTCCACTTCTGTTCGCCGTATTCCTTTATAACTCAAAAAGGTTCAGCTTCGCCTATCTTTTCAGCTGAAATTCCAATCACAACTTAATCACGTTTTAGTATTAATATAATACAATGGATCTAATGGAAGAAGGAATGGTTGTCATTTACCTTTCTAATAGAAACGGGTTTAAATTTGTTAATTTTTACTAAATGCTTCTTAAACTTGTTAACTGAATTAATTTACAAAATTGGTTAGGAGTTGCAGTTTCAATTGGTTTCAATTTAATGAAATTATGTAATCTCGGTTATTTATTGTTTTATACTAACTAATGATTCGCTACATAGCGTACTCTATTTTTTAAAAACCCCACTACATTCGTTCTACACCGAACTCCTTTTAACTTTAAGTTTAGGTCAATAGACAAACAAATTAAATTAAATCCTTATAATATTTCTCTCTTTATATTCCAACAATATTTCTGTTTCTTATAATTTCGCCTATTTTTGTTTTAATTAACTTGGTTAAAAGAAACAGTATCTATAAAGCGCTTCGATATAACAAGGGACCAGAGTTTATTAACAACACATCCGTACTGATAAGCGTGTCCATTTAGATTTTTACATCATTTTTGTCTCTCAGATTTTGCCAAAACTTTTCAATTCTTGAAAACAATTTCGCGTAATATCAACCAACTTTTTTTAACTTAATTTTACTGAGAACAATTTTCAACAAGTAGTAAAATATAAATCTATTCTTGAATATCTGTACTAAACAATTCGAAAGCTAACCATGTCAAGACCTACACAATATCTCCGGGAATATAAACTAGTTGTTGTTGGTGGTGGTGGTAAGTTATGCTTATTTCTTCAGTATTTATTAAATTTTTAAGGTGTCGGAAAATCTGCCCTAACCATACAATTTATCCAGTCTCATTTCGTAGACGAGTATGATCCAACTATAGAAGGTACTTTATTCACATCTATTTAAAAGGTCCGTATTTTAACTTTTCGAAAATAGATTCGTACCGTAAACAGTGCGTGGTTGATGATGAGGTAGCTTTACTTGACGTCCTAGATACCGCAGGACAAGAGGAATACAGGTAGCCTAATTACTATATAATAAAGCTAACCTTAATAGTGCTATGCGTGAACAATACATGCGTACTGGTGAAGGATTCTTACTAGTGTACTCAATTACCTCAAGGGAATCTTACGAGGAAATTGTCACTTTCCATGACCAAATTTTGAGAGTAAAAGATATTGATTCTTTTCCTATGGTAGTAGTCGCTAACAAATGCGATTTAGAAAATGAACGTCAAGTTTCTTTACAAGGTAAATCATTAACAGATGTACATAAACTAATTGTTTATTTTAGAGGGTCGTGATCTTGCTAAAGGTTTTCACTGTCGTTTCATGGAAACATCTGCTAAACAAAAGATAAATGTTGACGAAACTTTCTACACTCTAGTTCGTGAAATACGCCGATTTACCAAAGAAAATGGCGGTACCGGTTCAGGACCTAACCCAAGCGGAAATCACAACGCAAACGGCCCCAACTCTAACAAAGGGGAATCTGAAGGTGGATGTTGTACATTGCTCTAAGCAAAGTTAATTCAATCGCAAATACTACTCTAACTACCTCCTTTTAATCTCAATCAACTCAATTATCTACGCTAATACTATTTACCACAGAAGTTCCCCCTCCCTCAAGTAATAATTGCTATGTCTCTACTAGTACCAACTTTACTGAAAAAAAACGACTTATTATTTCTATTACAATATTCAGCTGTTAATTTTCATAAATTTTCAACGACCCTACAAGATTTAATACTATTGAAATTTTATTTCCATAAACCAGTGATTAGGTAGTATTTAAACATCATTTTTATTAATATATCCTTTAGTTTCAATTGCCTATCCCAGTATTTGTACATATTTCTTTATATTATATTTTAAAATTATCTTCCAGACTAATTATTTTTTACTTTAACTTTTTAACGTTATTTATAGGATCTTTTAGCTTTTAGTATATTTTAATTAGATAAAAAATATATAATTTTGATTTTAATTTTAAAATTTAAAAAACTGTAGAATGCTTATAGAG
Source organism: Capillidium rhysosporum (assembly GCA_037055185.1). Classification (NCBI taxonomy): domain Eukaryota; kingdom Fungi; phylum Entomophthoromycota; class Entomophthoromycetes; order Entomophthorales; family Capillidiaceae; genus Capillidium; species Capillidium rhysosporum. The sequence continues at coordinate 18,067 of JAWQFY010000393.1, read as the reverse complement.
CCTTATTTAATAGGTATAAAAAGTTATGTTTAAATAATAGTCTACAAAAAATATGGTTTAAAAAATGTTGATTAGACAAAAATGGCTAACTTTAATTATTAGCTCTATTAAAATTAGAAGCCTTTTATATAAACTAAGCCATTTTAATTTTTTTTTTAATCAACTTTAAAAATTAATTTTAATTTTTATAGTATAACTGTTACTATTTGTCATTTTTCTGCTTAATTTTCCTATATTATATTTACAAGATAATATATTATTTATTTAACAACTACTAATATGAGTTAATATTAATTAGAAATATTATAATATAATTTTGAATATACTATATCTTATGCTAAAATTATAATATTTCAGCTAGTATATTAAGCTTAGTTGCTTATTAATTCAATATTATACTAATGTTAATTTTTAAAATTATTATAAAATTAAGCTAAAAAAATCTTTTTTATTAGAAGTTACTATATTAAAAAAATTATTAATATAGTTTTACTATTTAAGCAGACCTTTATTTAAAATTTTTTAATAAAATAATTACCTTATTATTAATATAAGCTTTTATTTTTCAATGTTTGCTTAATGCCTTTATAAGTAAAGTTATTAATATAAAATTTAAGAATCTTTTTTTACTTTAAATAATTTTATATATATTTTATTTTTATATTATATTTTGGTATATTTTTAAAATTTTAAAATTTAATTAAACTAAAATACTTAATTATATATTAAAATTAAAATAGTTACTTATACTTTAAGCTTATACTTATTTAAAATACTTGCATTTAATCTAAGTTTATAACTAACTAAAATATTTATCTATAATTTAGAAGTATAATAAAGATAAAATAGTTACTTTTAAAGTAAATATTTAATAATAAATATAATAGTATAAAATAAAATAAAATTTATTATAATTAAATATTTAAAAAATTATAAATATAAAAATATATTATATATATATGCAAATACTTTTAATAATCTATTTTAAATTTAAAAAAAGTATTAGCTTAACTTATATTAATATATAAAGTTAATCTAATTTAAATATAGTTAAATAATTAAAGTTAATTTATATTATTATATTAAAGTTATAAAAGCTTTAAATATAAATAAAATTAATTAGTTTAAAATCTAAGAAAAAAAACTAAAATATAAATTTAATATATATAAGTTAACTTTACTAATAATATTTTAATAATATTACTACTATAATATAAATTTATTTAAATTATTTTATTTAAAGTTTTATTTAAAAAAAATTAAAAAACTATTTAAAAATATAAATTTATATAAAATATATATTTTCTAATACTATACTAACTAAAAGTTATATTAAGTTATATTTATTATATATATAAAATATTAGTTTATTACTTTTTATTTAAATTAGATTTACTAGATAATATTATTTATAATTTAAATATTAACTTTATTAAAAATATTTAAGCTATATATTATATATCTCTTTATTATAAAAATTAAAAACTTATATTTAAAGTATTATTTTATTAAACTAAATTAAAAGTTAAAATAAATTATTTACTTATTCAATTTATTAAAACTTACTTATTTATTTTTATTTTATATTAAATAAAAAATATATATAAGTATTAAAAATTAAATTTATACTAAAATTTTTATAAAAATAAAAAAATATTTACTAAGCTTTTAACTAAATATAAATTAAAAACTTTACTATTTAGCTAAGTTAAAAATTAATTAAAAAACTATTAAGCTATTTTAATATATAAAATTTTACTTTATAAAAAAAAACTATTTTTATATTATTATAATAACTAAAAACTAGATTAAGTTTATATATATTATATATATATAATATTAGCATTAAGTTTATTATTTAATATTAAGGCTATATTTTAATACTAAATATAATTTAATCTTTAACTTAATTAAAAGTGTTAAATCTTTAAGTTTAGCTTAAAAAAGCTAAAAAAACAATTTATTAAAATTCTACTCTATTTTCTTTTATATATTAAAAAAATATTTATTTATAAAATTATATAAAATATTAATTTTTTATAAAGTAAAAAATAAAAAACTAATATTTTATTTAAATATTGGAAAAATTAAAAAAAAACTTACTACTTAATAGTATTATTTATTTTTTAAAATTTTCATTTATTATATAATATTTAGTAAAATATAAAAGAGCTTTAAAATTATATATATTTAAATTTTAAAGTAAATTTAAATTAAAAATTTAAAAATATATATTTAACTATAAGTAAAGCTTTATATAAATAAAAAGAAATAAAAATATATAATTATTTACTAGCTTTTATTTATATAAATAGATAATTGCTATAATATTAAAAATATAATAATATTAATAATTTTAACTTTTTAAGTAAATATAAGTATTATAAAGTTTTTTACTTATGAAATATTTTTTTAATAAAAATGAACTAGTAGTAATATTTTTTTAAAATAAATATTTTGTAATAATAATAAATATAATATAGTTTTAAAAAATTAATAAAATAGCTAAAAAATAATTTAATATTTTTAGCATTTTTTAGCTAAATGCCTATAAATTATTTAAATATACATTATAATTTAAAATGTTATAATTTGCTATAAAGAAGATTAGTTAATTTTATTATATTTTACTAGATTAAAAAAATACTTTTATTTAAATTTTAATATAAAGATGTATTCTTATTTACAAGTTTTTTATAAAGGCTAAATTTTACTTTTGCTTTTAATTACTTACAAAATTATAGTTTAGAAATAGAAGACTAGGGCTTATATAAGCTTATTTAGATAAATAGAATATTTTATTATTTTTAATATTTATACTTTATAGCTTTTAAAAAAGCCTATATAATTCTTATAAATATGTTCAATATATAGCATTATATAAAACAGTTATTTTTAGAGTATAGCATATAGCTGACATTTTATAATTGTAAAAAAAGCCTTTTTTGTAAGAGATTAATATTTTTAGCAAATTGAAGTTGATTAAAGCACCTCTTAATCTTTTAAACTTAGAATCATTTCAAATTTTATAACTTTAGCAATACATCTTCATCAATTTTGCAACTGCTTCTATATAGTAATTTAGAATTGTTAAAAAGTCTCAGTAACCTAAATGGGATTTATTAGTGTAGTGAATGTCTGTTTTACAAACTTTAACCTTAACTTTTCTAACTGCTTCCCTAATTTCGGCCTCTCTATTTTCAATTTGTTTTCCTAATTTTTTTTGAAAATTCTCTAGAACTGATTGACAAAGTTAAAATTTCAAGATCATTTTGATCCCCACTAAATTAATTTTTCGCCCTAATAATAAATATAATAAAGGTTTAAATGAAAATTTAAGGCTTTTAAGTAAAATTCTGTAAAAGGATATTGCTTTTTGTTTATTTCGGCTATAGAAAGATATAAAGCTGAATCAACTATTAACATCTAACTAAAAGAAAGAAGAACTTCAACTTATTGGAATTCGAATTTTTTACACTTTTCGATCCAAGTATAGCTTGAAAATTCACTACTTTTCTTATAGGTTATAGAAATTTAAGCTTTGAATTCGCGTACAAATAAACTGACTTTCCTTTTACAAAATGACATCGTTTTTAGAAAAATATAAAAAGTGTGTATGTTAAAAGAAGCAAGCTTCCAGTCCTACCTTATAACCAACGAAGTACATCTTCAATAATTGAGTTATCCGAAATTTTGAATTGTTGGTAGATTTTATAATTGAAAAAGTGTAAAAACTTTCAAAATTTAGTTTCAAAATTGAATATGTAAAAGTTTTGAGCTGATGTGAAATTTAAATTTGATTAAACGTTAAATCTTAAATTATATCCTAAAAAGGTCCTAAATTTAAATTTTATTTGGACATTTTTAAATAAGTTCAAAAAAATTCTCCCATATATAATTACGATGATAATATAATGATTTTGCTATCCTAATTTGAAATCGGGTGCACTTTCAACCGTTCTCAAAAAAGTCTCCTGAATTTTACAAGACTATCCTAAAAGTTATTCTCAAAGCTTTGAAAGCCTTTAGAGCCATACAATTTATGTTTAAGCTTTATTTAATTGGCTTACACTTCGATTCAAAAGAAAATCGATTAATGATTCGAACTAAAAAATATTGAATTTCATCAAAAACTGACTGATCTTGTAAATTCACTCAAATCTTGGAAGGTGATCCCAGCAGCAGAAAACTTTATAAGCTAAAAATAGTATACAAAAAATGTAACTTTGGTTTACCTTGAACATACTAACACAACATAAAAAACATAACTAAATATTTAAAATGAGACTATATTCGTTAAGTGTAACTTTAGTACTATTAACCCAGGTTTACGAAAGTAAGTTAAGCGTCAGCGACGTATTAAAACTACCTAGTGCAATCCAACCCGATATTGTAGACAACATCCTCGATTCATTAGTAGATGCTTTACCTCATGGTGCAGCCAAAGCTCTTTTACTAAACTCGTTAAACAACCCGGAGATTGAACAGAGTGTAAAGAAGAACGCCAACACCCCATCCAAAAATAAGAAGAAAGGTAATACCGACCAGAGACAGATATTAAGTTTAGCTGAAACTGCCTTAAATACGATTCAAGTTGCTCCCGAAGACGCTCAGGATGTTAAGGATGAAATTGAAAAGATAAAGTACGTAGTTGCATCAGGATCTCTAACTCGTACATTCGGCTCCAACCTCTTCCCTGATAAAGATATCAAAAAAGAAGATAAAGATAAGGTTAATATGAATAATCAACCCCAAATTCCTCTAAGGAGAAGACCCGGTGTTAGAAGGCTGAGAGCAATTTAATTTTTAAGTGTATATTTAAATAAACCAGAGTTTTTTGTCGTCTTTGAGTAAATTATATTTGTATAATAAAGAGCCGTAACCTTTTATATTTATATAGAAAAATGATATTTTAAAACGATTTTTGATATTACAGTAAACTTAAATATTAAAAGTTGCCAGTATTTAATAATCAAATGGCTTAGAACTTGTTTTTATTTTTAAAATTAATTCGCGTAGGTATACACTCTTTCATATGCTATATATATATTGTATAATAGTTTTCACTATAACATGGTAAAAATATATATGAAAATACTCGTAATAAAAATCAATATACTAAAAAATGCGTGATTTTTCTGAAAATTTCATATTTCTTTTTGCTTCGTTCTAAAAATGGTTAAATTTTTTTATTTTATTCTATTACATTTTAAGTAATTTCAAAAATGCATTTATAGGGTTCATATGCCATTAATAAATAATTTTTGCAGTTCCAAACCAGATTCTAAGCTGCAATATATATATATATATTGTATAAGAAAATTATAATGGTTTATTTCAATATATATATATATATAATTACCACTCATCTTAGCTTTTAGTTTTATTTTCTACTTAACTTTATATTAAATCAAAACATACACTTAATACAGTTTATTTAGAAAAGTAATTTATAAAATGTATTTCTATTAGCTTTATTTTAGTTTTTACAGTTATTGTACTAGGCTTGCAGCTACTATAAAATAAATTGTATTTTTTTGAAAATCATCAGATTTTTTAATTTAAGCAGAATTTACTTTTTGCTATTATTTATATAAATATATAGTTGGTAATTAATATCTACATTAAGTTAATTTACAATTTAGAAAATAATATTATAATAATAATTAGTGCTTTTTCAATTTATTTATATAATTAGTAATTTAAATTTAAAACTTATTTAACAGTTGTAAAAAAATTTAAAACTATATAAAATTCTTAAAATTTCTGTTTTTTAATTACTAGTATATAAAAATAAGCTTATTTTTAATATATATAATATAACTGTTAACTTATAAATAAATAAAATAAAATAAATATTAAAATTAATGCTATTAAAAGCATTAATATATTCAAAATATACTTTAACTATTAAATACTATTATTTTAAATAGTTTTATATTTATAATATATATATATTATTTTTTACAATATTAATTACAAAATCAATAACTAAATATAGTAGTATATATATATTTATATAAATATTTCTTTATATTTTATAAGTTTATTTTAATAAAACTAAATATTTAAGATTTATAAACTTAAATTATAGTTTATTTATAATTAAATAACTATTTATTTAAAATAAATATAAGTTATATATGTAAAATAATTTAATATAGTAAGTTATTTTAATTTTATTTTATATTATCTTTATTTTTATAAAAGTTTTCTTCTTTTTAAATTTTTAGCTATACTTTTAAATTAATTTTAATAAATTTATTATAAAATTATTTTTTACTTTACTAATATTATAAAAAATTATATAAATAAACATATATATTTAGTTATTAAATAAGCTGTTAAAAACCTATTTAAAATTAAATATACTTTATTTTTATTAGTTTATTTTACTTTTTATATAATTTTTTAAATATAAAATATTAGTAATATTATAAAATATATAAATTAAAAAAATAAAAAGCAATTTATAAAGTAAAAAAAATATAAAACTTTTTAAATAAAAATTATAAAAAAATATTTATATATTTTATAAAACTATAAAAAAATTAAAAAGCTATTATATTTTAAGTAAAATTATTTAAAATTTTATTTTTTTAATCTTAAATTAAGCTAACTTTTTTAAAATAAGTTAATTTTAATTTAAAATTCTAATATAAATAAAAAATAAAATAAAATAAAAGTAAATTTTTAAAAAAGTTTATAAAGTAAAAAAATTAATAAACTTTAAATACTAAATAAATATTTAATAAATAGTAAAAGTAAAAGCTAAAAATTATTTAGTATAAAAAAATTCTCTAATTATATATAAATAAATTTAGTAACTTTTTTATTAAGTAATTCATTTTTTACTTATCTTTATATATAAGTTTTACTATAGCTTTTATAATAATAATACTAAATATAATAAAACTTAAAATATTAATATATATATATATTATAGTTATAAATAAGCTTGTTATCTAATTAATAAAAAGCTATATAAATAGCTAATATTAAAAAAGCTAGTTAATAAAATTTAGCTTAACTTTAATATTAACTTTTATATAAACTTATAAAAATATATATTAAATAAGTATTTTATAAATTAAATTATTATTATATATATCTAAATTTAAAAAAAATACTTTTTTAATAAAAATTAATTAAAGCATTAAAAAATAATGGCTTAATAAATTACTAATAGTTTTTATAAAAATATATAAAAATTATTAAATAATATTAGTAAATAAACTTATAATTTTTTAAATATAGTTAATAATTAAAATTGTTAAAGTATTTTTTAAAAGTAAAGTTATAAAAAATAAATTTTAATTTAATTATAATTTTTTTTAAATTATTTAAAACTATTAGAATAAGTAAATATTTAATAATATTTTATAACTATTTGCTATTAAGCAGCTAATAATTGATAGCTTTACTTATTAAATTTACTAGTTATTATTTTAGTAGTAAATTAATTAACTTATATAAATTATATATATATATAATTAATTACTTTTAAATTAATTAATTTTTAAATTAAATGTAAATCATTATATAATAAAAAAATAATAATAATATATTTTTTAATTTAAATATTTTTTATATAATTTTAAAAGCTAAATACTATAATTTTGCAATATTAATTAAATTAAGTTAATTTTTAAACTTTAAATATAAAAAATATATAATTTTAAGCTTATTAATTTTAGTTTAAAGTGTTTTTATAAGAATTTAAACTTTAATATAGTAGACTTTATAGCTTAACTCTAAATTAATTAGCTTTAAAATATTTATTTATTTTTAAGTAAAAAATTTTTATTATAAGTTTTAATTAAATTTACTAATAAAAATATTAAACTTAAATATTTTTTGCTATAATATATATAATAATATACTTATTATTATAAATATATATATAAAATATTACTATATTTTTAGAAAAAAAAAGCACTAATAATTTTAGTACTAAAATAAAATTTACTATTATAAAGTATATATTAAAATTAATACTATAAATTAATATTAAATATTGTTATAAACTTTATTAAAACTACTATAAATTTATAACTATATTTTAAAAATACTTTATTATATTATATTTATTATAAATATAGTTAATTTACTTTAAGCAATATTTTTTTATTTTTAAATATTAAATATTTTACCTTAATTAATAGAAAATATATAGCTATTATACTTTTTTATACTTATTTATATTAATTTAATTTATATATTTATAAAATATTATTTTTTAAGCTTAGTAATTATAGTATTATTATATAAAATTTTAGAGCTTTTTAAAATAAAGTTTAATATAATTAAGTTGAAATTTTATAATATAATAATATAAATATATAAAACTTTTTTAAATTATAGTTTTTATTTTTAATATACTTAAATATACTTTAATATTATATAATTTTTTTAGCTTTTATTATTTTAAAATAAATTTATATTAATAGTTAAAATTAAATAAATTTTTAAGTTTTTAAAATATATAATAATAATAATTAAAATAATTAATATAATAAAAATTATTTATATGTTATTAACTATATTATTTTTAGTTAATTTTTTTTCTAACTTATAATATAAAAAGATAATATTTAAACTTTTTATTACTATATTAAAATGTAGCTTTTTTAATTAACTAAACTAATAATTATTTTTAAATATTTAAGTTTTTTAAAATAAATTATAATAGTAATAATAATTATTATTTATTATAAATATATAATTAAAAGTAATACTAAATTTAGCTATTTTTTATAAGTTTATAAAATTTAAGCCTAATTATTTTAAAATTTAGTTTTTTTTAAAGTTTTATAAATTATAAAATTAGCTATTTTAAGTTTTATCTTTTATTTTATTTTGTAAATTTACACTATAATACTATAAATATAAGCTTAAAAAAATAATTTATAATTATATAAATTAAAATTTTAAAAATAGTTATAAAATATATAGTAGTAGTTTTATATTTAACCAAATGTAAAATAACTTTTTAATATATTTTATAAAATAAAAGTAAATAAATAAAATTTTAAATATATAAGCTATAAATATAAACTATATAATTATATTTTAATTATATTATTTAGCCTTTTAAAAATTAAAAGTTAATGCTTTAACTTTATATATATATATTAAATATCAAAATTTTACACTTGGATTTTATATTAGCTATTAAACTTAAAACAAATAAAAAATTAAAAACTAAGTTAAATAAACTAATTTTTTTTAAAACAGAGAAAGGTAATAATTTTTAAAAAAATTTTAAACTAATAAAATTTATTTATTTAAATAAATTTTAAGTTTAAGCTTTTTTATTTTATATTTAGGTAGCCAAGCCTAAATATTTAATATATAAGGATTTTAGAATAATTTTTAAAATTTTTCTATAAAAGTTAATATTAGCCTTATATTAGGCTTGGATTTTCAATCCTAACTAGTACTTGTAACTACTGCTTTACACTATATATAGCTTTTAAAACATATATAAAATACTTTAGCTTAATGATTTTTTAATAATAACTACTATTGTTTTAATAATTATATTATTGCTTTATGTATATATGTACTAATAAATTGCTTTACATACTATATTAATATTTTTAATTTTAATTTTTTTAGTACTTTGAGCTTTTTATTTGCATTTTTTTAAACTTTGTTATTCTTTTAATATAATACTTTATTTTAGCATTCTTTATAAGCATTTTAACTAAAAACTTATTTTTAATCAATATTATATATTAAAATAACGTTTAAAATAATATGATTAGTTAGGAGCTGGATTAGGTTTTTTTACTCACTTTTTATTATATTTATTTATTTCAATAATATAAGTATTTTCCAATATGACATTAGTTAAAAATTTTAAGAAATCAGTTTTAGTGAAATTTGTTCTGCCTAATAGTTTATTTCCTAAAATAAATAAAACCTACGGATTAGGGGCTCATTAACTAGTTATACCTCTATACTGCATATTCTGCTAGTTGATTTTTTTATTTGATTTAAAACTTTAAAAATTCTTCTGCCTCTTACCAAATATATTTTAATAACCTATTAAACTCCATATAGGTCTGGGCCTTAATATCAATAACCAAACTTTAGGATACTTTGTGCTATTTGTCCGGAAATATACTCAGATTTTGCTTCTTTAAATACAGAAAAATATCCAATAATTTCTACTATGGCTATATGTGATTGGACAAAATAGTATTACTAAACTCATGATCCTTTTCCAACATATTTTATAAATTAAAAGCTTTTGCCTTGTATTATTTTTCGAAATATAGTGAATTCTTCAATGTCAAAGCCAAGCCAGTTTTTAAGAGAGTATAAAATAATTGTAGTTGGAGGCGGTGGTAAGTATCTATTTGAAATTTAAGTCATCCAAAAATATTAATTTTGTTCAAAGGTGTTGGAAAATCTGCTTTGACCATCCAATTTATTAAAAGTCACTTTCTTGATGAATACGATCCAACTATTGAAGGTTTTTCTTATACCATTTATAGTTTCTAAAGTTTTATTTTTACAGATTCCTACCGTAAACAATGTGTAGTTGATGATGAAGTTGCTCTTCTTGATGTGTTAGATACGGCTGGCCAAGAAGAATATAGGTGATTTTTTAGCTCCTTAAAAAACTAATATTTGCTTACAGTGCAATGCGTGAACAATATATGCGTACTGGTGAAGGATTTTTGTTGGTTTACTCAATGGCTAGTAGAGAATCTTTCGAAGAAATTTCTACTTTCTATAATCAAATTTTAAGAGTTAAAGATAAAGAATCTTTCCCAATGGTGTTAGTTGGCAATAAATGTGATTTAGTAAATGATCGCCAAGTTTCACAACAGGAAGGAAAGGATTTGGCTTCTGCTTACCGTAGTCAATTCATTGAAACTTCAGCTAAACTCAAAATTAATGTCGACGAAATTTTTTATACTTTAGTCAGAGAGATAAGAAAATCTTCGAAGGTTACTTACAGTGAAAGTAAGCCAACCAACGTACCAGGGGATCAAGATGCTGGTTCATCAGGTGGTGGGTGCTGTACTTTGCTTTAACTTAAAAGTTTTACAATTCAAATTATTTACTTACCTAATCAGGATTTGTAATCTTCCTAATTCTTTCAATATTTCTTTTAAGAAGTAAATCAATACTTAATTCAATTAATAAATCTACGTTCTAAATTCTCCATTTTAATTCTACCAACAGATAATAACTAACGGTATTGAGTTAAAAACTAAATACATAAATATTATCACAGCTTCATAGTAATTTAACGTTGCAGTTTATAACTTAGAAATATTTAATGATTAAAAAATATAAAGAGAAGAAAGAATAATATATTAATTCTAATGTTTTTGGTTCAATATTTAATTTATTAGTCCAAATCTTTCTATATATACTTAAATAAAATATTTATTTCTTAGATTTTCAAAATTTATAAAATTTAGTATTTTTAGTGAATAGAGTTTTAGTAATTTATATGTTATTTTATATTTAATAAATAATGTGGTAATAAAAATGACTCACTACCTAATTAATACTATTAGAATTTAAATGTATAGAAATTATGTTCTATATAACAATCTTAATAAGTTATTAGATTAGATAACTATTGGCCTAAACTAGTTAGTTTACATTTGCCAGCAGTATTTTATTAAATTAATATTTAGCATTAATAATAAAATATAGAAAGTAATATTTAAAAATAAGAGTTTAAATTAAGATTTTTATTATAGAGGTCTAAATAAAAAGTTTGTATATTAATAAAATATAGATTATAAACTTTTTTTATAAATATTTTTTGTTTTATAAAAAAAACATTTACAGTATAATTTTTTTAAATATAAAATAATTTCAGTTTATAATTATTTATTACAATTTTTTATAAGTTTTAATAAAAATTTTAAATAATAGGCTTAAAATAAATTATTTTATGTTTATTATAAAGTATTTAATATAAAAAATTAATTAAAAAAATAAAATATTTAAAATATTAAATATTAGCTATTTAATTAGTATAAACTTACTAACTTTAAAAAAAAATTATTTTAATAGCTTATATTTTTTAATAAAAAGTGTTATAAATATTTTATAGCATTTATTATTAAATATATAATTTATAATAATAAATAAATACTTAAAACTTTTAAGCTTATATACTATAAATAATTAAATATTATATACTTTAATATATTTTAAATTTTAAAGTATACTTTGTAAGTATTTTTAAAAACTATAAATATAATATTCTAAAATTTAAAAATTAATATTTAATATAGTAAAATTTTTAAATAAAGCTAAAAATTTAATAAAAAGAAAGTTTTAATTAAGTTATACAAAAAATAACTATAAAAAAAAGAATATTTATAATAATTTTTTTTTATAATACTACTATTTAACTTTAAATTAATAAAAAAAATATAGCAATATATAAAATAAGTGCTAAAAAATAATAATAATATTTTAAAAAGTGTTTTTATAAGTAAATTTTAATAACAAATTAAAAAAAATTATAATTTAATAAATAATTTATATTTTAAATAATTAATATAAAAAGCTATTATTAACTTTTAGTTACACTTTTTACTTAATTATATATAATATCTAAAGTTTAAATTTTTAGTATTAATTTTATTATTATAAATAATAAAATCTACTAAAATAAAAAATATATATTAATAAAGTATAAAATATTATATAAAAATTATTTTAATTACTATTAATAAAAATTAATAAATATTACTAAATAATATAATTTTTTAAAAAAATATTTTTAATTATTTTAAAAATTTAAATAGTAAAAATAAACCTAAAAGTTAAAACTATAATATTTAGCTTATAATGCTATATTAAAACTAATATTTAAATTATAGAATATAATATACTATAATAATAAAATATTAATATATTATTAGTAATAATAATAATAATAATAATAATAATATACTTATAAAAGTTTTACTATATATATAACAATTAAGCTATTTAAAGTTTATAATATTATTTATTTAAGTTTTAAGAGCTTATATTAAACTTAGTTTATAGTTAAGCTTGAAAAAATAAATTTAAGTAAAAATAAAAAAATAAATTTTAATTTATTTAAATATTTTAAAGCTTTTTTAATTTATTTAACTTATTATTATTAAATTATAAGTAAAATATAAAAAGTAAAATAAATAAAATAAAAAAGTTTATAATTACTATTTTGCTAAATTATAAAAATTATAAAAATTAAATATATAATTCATAACTAAATTTATTTTATTAAATTTAGTTAAATAAAGTATAAGATAATAATTATTATTTAAAATAAAAAATACTATTTATTATTAAAGTATAAAAATTAATTATTTTAGTTATTAATATTAAATACTAAATTAATTATTTTATATATATTAAAAAATATATTATATTTAATATATTTTACTAAAACTTATTAAAAAAATAATATTTTAAAAGAAAAATATTATTTTTAAAAGTATATTTTTTATTTTATAGTATAATTAAACTTTTAAATATTAATATAAAAATTTAAACTTATAACTAATAAAATATTATACACTTATAAATATTAGTAAAAACTTACTAACTAAATTTTTTTAATAATCTTTAATAAAAAATAAATATTTTATTATAATAAATAGTAAACTAATACTAAATACTACTAAAATTTTAACTTTTTTTGCAAAATATTTATAAATTTATTAAAATTTTAATTTTATTCAATAATTAAACACTTTAAGTAAATTTTTTATAAATTTTTTATTTTAAATTTAAAAAAGTTTAATTATATAGATAAAATAAAATAAATATTAATAGTCTATTAATAGCTATTTAAAATTTTATAAATAATAAAATTTATTAATATTTTTTAAAATTTTAATATAATTAGTATAAATTAATAATAATTAATATTTTAAATAAATAAATAAATAAATTATTAATGTTAAAAAAATTGTAATTTAAAAAAAACTAAAATTTTTAATAAATTAATTAAATTTATTATATAAATTATTAGTATAGCTTAATAGCTACTTTATAGTAAGTATATTAATAAAATATTTACTATAAAAGTTTTAAAGTATATAAAAGTTTAGTATATTTATTCAGATTTTAAAAAATTAAAAATTAAATTTTTTTATAAATTTAAAATTAAGTAAGATAGTTATTTAAAAATATATATATTTTTTTTAAATATATAGTAGTAAAAGTAGCTTTATAAGGTAGTATTTTATTATATATTAAAATAATATACTTAATTAAAGTTTTTGTTTTTTTTTTAAAAATATAATATTTATTTAATATTTTAATATAGTTATTAGTAATAACTAAGTTATTTATTTATATTAATCTTAACTTATTAAATATATTTAATATACTATATATATTAACTTTAAATCTTTTAAAATAAGTATATTTATTATAAATATAAGAATTATAAGCTAATAATTATTTAAAATAGTATATTACTTTATTATTATAAACTTTAAATTTAGTAAAATAATATTTATTAATTTAAATAATCTTTAATAATAAGTTAAAAGTTTTTAATAATATATTTTAAAATGCTATAAATATTAATTAATTGTTTTAAGTAAAATTACTTATTATTAACTATTTTTATACTTTTTAAAATTTAAATAAGTTAATAATTTAAAAATTTTTAATTATATATTTATTTTAAATTTATTTTATTAATTAAGCTTATTTATTAATTTTAGTATTTATTATACTATTATTATATAGCTTTATTAAATTATTAGTAATATTAGTTTAATTATAAATTTTATTTTTTTAGTTTTATTTTAAGTATTTATTTAATATTATAGCAATAAAATTTAATAAAAATTAGATTTAATTTTAAACTTTTATTTTAGTAGTAATAATTATATTTTTTCAGTTATATTAATAATAAAAAGCTTTTATTTATATATTAAAAGTATATATACTATTTTAAATTTAATTAATTTAATTAGAAAAGTTACTTAAAGTATTTATTACTTAAATAAAATTAATTTTTTAAAACATTTATAAACTTTAATACTATTTTATAATATTTTAATAATATTTAGTACTAATTATTAATTTTTTATAATTAAAATTAAAATTTTAAAAAAATAGATTAATAGCTATTAAAATTAAAATACTAGTATAAATTTAGTTTTATTAAAAAAATTTAAATTAAAAAATATATATATTTAAATTGCTAAAATAAAAATTAAATTATTTTAATATTTAAATATTATATAACTTTTAGCTATAAATTTTAAACTAAAGCTATACTATTAAAATTATATAGCTATTTATAATTTTTTAAAATTAATTATATTAGTATTTTTTTTTCTCTATATAAAAAGTATATTTAATATAATTTTATACTTTAAAAATATTTTTTTTTTCAACTATATAAAAAAATAAAGTATTATTTTAGTAAATTATATTTTTTTAGCATTTTTAAGCTAAGTTTAATATATATAGCTTTAATATATAAAATATTATCTTTAAAAGTTAACTTTATTACTTTTAAACTTATATATATTATAATAAGTATTAAAATTAATATTTTTAGCTTATAGTTAAAAAAGTTTATAGTTTTCATTAAATTAATATATATAATCTTCATTTTTATAATATAGCTATAAATATATTATATTTATTAAAACTGTATTTATTTAAATAATAAGTTTATATAAATTTAGATAATATTATTTAAATAGTTTGTATAATTAAAAAGTATTTCTAGCTTAAAAGTTTTATATTTATACAATATTAATTATTTTTTAAAGTTATATTATTAATTTATTATAGTATTAAAACTTAAAAACTATTTAATTTTATTAGTATTTAAAATATTTATAACTATATTATAAAAAAATAAAGTATAATTTTTTAATTTTACTAAGCTATATTTAATATTTTATAAAGCTATATATTATAAAATTGCAATGTTTTTTCTAAATATAGTAAAAAAAATAAAATAGTTTAAAATATATAAAAATATATATAAATATATAAAAAATAAATTTTTTAGTAAAACTAGATAAATTAAGCTAATATTTTATTAATAAAGTACTATTAAAACTTTAGTTTTAAAGTATTATAATTTATAATTTATTTAAACTAGCTTTAAACTTATATATAAAATATATAAATTAAAAGCATTTATATATATATAATATAATTTATTAATAATAAATACTTTTTAAAATATAAAAATTAAATAAATATAAATTTATTTATTTATTTATAGCTTATTTTATTAGCTTATATATTTATATTTTAAATACTATTTTTAAATTATTTTTAAAAAACTTTAAAGTTAGTAATAAATTAATATTAATATAAAATAATATACTATATTAAACTTTAAAAAAAACTAAATAAGTTTTAAATTTTTTTATTTAATTATATTTTTTTTACTTATATATAGCTTTACTTTAAAATAACTAATAATATATAAGCTTTTATTAAGTAAAAACTTAAAAATTAATTTTATAATATTTTTAAATATAATTGCTATTATATATAATAGATAAATATTTAGCTATTTTTAAAGATAGCTAATTTTATTTTTAAAAATAATTAAAATTTAGTTAATTAAATTAGCTAAAAATTAATATATATTTTATCTATTATTTATAATTTCTTAAAATATATTATTATAACAACTTTATAAATATATAATAAAATTTTAATATAATATTAATATATTTATATCTTAAAAAACTAGTATTTTTACTATATATTTATTAAAAAAATAGAAGTTTATAGCTTATTTCAATATAAATATAAGCTAATAATTATAAAAATTATATATATAGTATATATATAAATAATTTTAATTTATATAGTTTATATATAAGCTTATAATTAATTTTAATAAGCTACAAAATTATAATATATTAAAGTAAAGCTTTAAAGCTATATTTTAAGCTATAGTTTGTTATTAAAATAAGGTAAAAAAATAATTAGTATAATATTAAAATATAGTTTAAATATTAGAAATATACTTTTTAATTATATTAAATATTTAAATATTATTATTTAAATATATATAGTAATGCTATATAGGTAAATATAAATTTAATAAATATAATATTTTTATAGCTATATTATAAAAATGAAATTATATATATTAACTTAATCAAAATAATAAATATTTTTAATTATACCAAAAGTAATAATTATTTAATAAATCATAACTTATATTAATTTAGTAGCTTTAAAATTAACTATTAAAGCTATATTTTAATAAAATAAAAATATAATATATATATATATATTTTTAATATTAATATTTAAAAATTATAGCTATGAAAATATATATTTATCTAAATAGCTTTATATTTAGTTTTTAAAAAAAATTGATTTAAAAAATTATTTAGCTATTTTAATATATAACTTTACTATTTTTAAATTATAATAATAATAAAAAATTAGTTAAAAATATTAATACTAAAATTTTTAACTAGCTTTTATATAGTAAAAGACTATATATAGCTTAGAAATTAATTTAATTAAAAATGTTTAAATAGTTTTTAAGCTTTACTTAATAAATTATTTAAAAAAAAACTTATTAAAACTATACTTTATTTTTTTTTATAGAAAAATAACACTAATAATTTATAAAATTATATTAAGTATACCTTTTTTATATAGTAAAAAAAGTTAAATACTAGTAAAGCTAACTTAAAAAAACTTATAAATAACTTGTCAATAGTTTCAAATATTTCAATTGGAATAGAAAAGAAAATAAGCTGTATTTGTTTACATATAGAAAAAAAGATTTATAAAGTAGAAATAAAAGTGAATTCAGGAATAAAAAAAGCAAAGGAAGACATTATATTAAATTTTCTAAGATAAAATATACTAGCTACAAGCAAAGATATTAATCCAATTAATAAAGTAAAGTATTTAAGATAGCTAAAAGAATAACTATTTTTTAGTTAAGGTATTTTGTTAAAAAGATATAATATTATAGTATTTGAAAGTTAGTTTTAAAGTTGATTTAAAGATAATTATTAATAAGGAGTTGTATTTATTAAAACAATAATAGTGAAAATAATTAAAA
>JAWQFY010000392.1:0-33475 GCA_037055185.1 Capillidium rhysosporum | reverse complement strand
AAAGTATATATTATTATTGTTAAATTTATTTTACTTTTAATAATAATAATATAGTTAATATTTGCATTTATTATTTTTATAAATTTTTTTATAAAATAATATAAAAATAGTTTATTAATAATTTTAATTTATTTTTATTAATAATTTTTATAAAACTTTCATTATTAAATTTAGTAAATATATTTATTAATTTAATAAATTTAGTTTTTATTTTAAATTTAAAGAATTTAAGTTTAGTAATACATGTTATATACTTTTTAAATATATATTAATTAATATAATTTATTAATTTTAAAAATTATATAATTTATATTTAAATATATTTAAGTTTTAAAGTTTAAGTTTTAAATTTATAATAATATATTAACCTATTATTTTTACTAAAAAAGAAAATTTTAACTATTTTTAAAAATAGCTAATTTTAATTTAAAAATTCAATTAAATTTAAATATTAAATATAATTAAATAAGCATATATTATTTATTTAGTTTTTTATATATTTAAAATTTATAATACTAATACAAATATATTTTTTTTAAATTTATATTATATTTAAATTACTAAAATAAAATATTTAATAGTGTATAATATTATTTAAATTTTGATATTATAACTTTAAATAAAGAATTGATTATTTATTAATATTATTTTATTTCTAAATAAAGCTTATAAATATTTAAATTATAAGTTATAAACTTTAGTTATTTAATTAAAAACTATAACTGATTGCTATAGTTTTTTATAACTATTTATATTTTTATTAAATTAATTTTACTAATAGCTTTTATAAAATATTATATATATATATTTAAGTATATTTAATATAGTTTTTATTTTAATATATTATATATATATATAAAATAAAGTATAAATTATATATAATTTTTTAATAAGCTATATATATAACAAATAGCTTAAGCATTTTTAATTAAATCAAAATTATACTTATTAAAAAGCAAAATACTAATATTTTTAATACTATATATATAATTAAATATATATTTTAATTATTATAATAATATAAAAAATAATAAAGTTTTATATTAAAATAATTTAATATTTTTTAAATAAACTTTTTAAAAAACTTAAAATAAAATAATTTAAATAAATATTTTTTTATAACTTTTAGCTATAAAAGTATTAGTATTAAAATTATATATATATAAATTTATAATCTTATTTTACTATTTTTAATAAAATTATATTCTTTTAGAAGTAGATTTAAATATTTAAAAAAGAGTTAATATTAAACTTACTTTATATAATAAAGTAAATTTAATTAGTATTTTTTAAGATTTAAACTATTATAATTTTATAATTTACTTAGCTAATTATAAATATAAATATAAACATAATTTAAAAGTATATATATATATTTACTTACTTTTAAAGATATATTTTTAAAGAAAAAAATTAAATATTTAACTATTTAAAAATTAGATTTAAGTAGCTTTAGCTATATTATTAATTATATTGCTATTTTTTAATATATAATTAATTTTTAAAGCTTATAACTATAATTATTTAAGTTTTTTATAATATATAAATATATTACTACTTTATTAATATATTATTAAAGTTTTAATATATACTTATAGCATTATTATAGTAATATAATTTAGAAATTAGAAATTATAACTAGAAAATATATAAATTATTATTATTATAATACTTAATAAATACTAAATTTAATAATTTATAATTTATAAAAAAAATTAAAAATAGTATAAAAATTAAAAATATATAAGCTATATTATAACTTATACATTATTAAAAATAATATTTATTTTTTAAAAACTTTATTTTTAACTAATTTTATTAGCTTAAGTTTTTGATATTCAATTTTTAAAATTAAAATTAGCTACTTTTAAAAATAGCTAATTACCTACTTATATAGCTAATTTTTATTATTAAAAACTACAATATAGTAAAAACTTTTAAACTTTAGACTATATATATAGTTTTTTTAATAAAACTAAATAATATCTCTTTAATATATATATTTTATTTAAATTCTTAATATTATAAAAACTTTTTAAATTAATATAATATACTTCAGCATATATTTTTACATATTAAATAGTTTTTCTTTATATAAAATAATAAAATAAAACTTTTTCCATTCTAGATTTACTATTTAATAGTAGGTCTTTTTATTAGTTCTAACAGCTACTATGAGAAAAAAACTTTTATTATCTCTTATACAATTTTACAAATTTTATTAGCTTATTTATTTTCTTGTTAAATATTTTTTGTAAATTTTGGTTTGTATTCTAAAATTGCCTAAAATTTAAACTATTATTAAAAGTATATAAACTTTTAAGTTTTATTTTTAAAATGTATTCATAAAAAATGTTTTAAAAATTATACTGTATATATATTACAAAAAGTAAACATTTCTTCAAAAAAATAGTTATATCTGTTTTGCCTAGTAAAAGATATTAAAGATATACAAGCCATCTTATTTTATTCATAATTATCTAGGCACCTTGACACCTATATTTCCACAATCTCTGATATTAAAGGGCTGAAAATAGGATATATCCTGTCATTCCAACCAAAGTTTTTTTTAAGTCTTATTGAATTATCTTTCTTTCAATCCAAATTATTGTAAAAAAAAGCTGATTTACAAAGCTAGAAATAACCCAAATAAGGTAGCAAAGGTTAACTAGAATTGGTTGGCTTAATTTAATACTAGTTTTTGAGAAATTTTATTTCAAATAAAAGCAAAATTTTTGGGTTGATAATAAACTTGTAAGACTAAATAGATAAAGAACTTTCAAATAATCTATTTCAAAAATCAATTACATGGTGCTAGAAAAAGGAAAATCCGGGGACTCACTAGAAGATGAATTTTATTTATCGGAAGATGGAGTAAAAGATTCTGATAATGAAGTTGAAGGTGAAATTGAAGATGAAGATGAGTTAGTACCTCTTCCTATCGCTAATAAAAGTCAGAGGGCTTCTACCCAACCCACCGAAAATAACTCTATTCCAAAGAAAAAACGAAAGGTATATAAAAACTAAAACTTTTATTCATTACTGAAAGCTAAATAGAAAAGTAGAGTAGTTAATGAAATCGATTTATCCTCAGCTACTTCCAAAATACTTGCAGAGTATACGAATTTAGCTATTAAAGATAAGTTTTCCAAGTTATCACAATTAGAACTAGATGCATTTGTTTTTGAAAGTAATTAGCATTATTTATTAGTTCTAATTTCATTTCATTTTAGGTAATCATTTTTATGATAACAGTAACTTCAAGGATGCGCATACGATCAACACTATAGAAATTTTTATAAAAAATAGTATTTTCTATTATTATATTTGCGATTAAATTTTTTTTGTCATTTTAGTTATAAAACCTGCAGATTTAATTCAAACGAACTCTAACTTAGGATTGCCTAAGTTACTCTTAGTTACTGGTGCAGCAAATAGAGCTACTGATTTAGTGAGGTAAATTTTTTTTTACTATTTATAGGAATTTTTTTTGCTAATATTGTTTATTTTAGGGCTGTAAAAAGCATTGACGGCAAGTTAACTGTTTTTAAAGGATTTGCTAAGCATATGAAACTTTCGGATCAACAAAAATTCCTTGAAAGCAAAAAAATTGATGTCATTGTTGGTACTCCTAGTCGTTTACTTGAATTAGTTGAAAAAGGTATATTTTATTTTAAGATTTCAACTAAGTTTGTTTCTTCAGAATTAATTTCCTTAAAAGATCTAGTGTTAGTTGTTTATGATTTACAACCTGATCTTAAATCTAGGAATCTTTTCACATCAAATGATAATAGCATTTCTGCTTTAAGTTTACTTAAGGATAAATTAAGACCATTTGTGTTAACAGGGGCTAAGTTAGCATATTTTTAGAGTTACTAGCCTTTTAAGCTTTAAAAAATAAATTACTTAAATTTGATTTTAATGTTTTGTCTTAATTTATAATTGTTTTTAACCATTACTTTTTGATATTTAAAATTATGACTAGGTTAAGTGAACTTATTTTATTAAGAGCTGAAATAAGTGTATTAGTTTGTTCATAATTGGTAGAAACTTTAATTTTTACAATGTATATTTTTTGTTTTTATGTAATTTTAGATTTTGAATTAATTTCTATTTGATTTTATAAACTTTTGCTAAGGTTAATTACCTTAAACTAAATTCAATGCTAAAATAAGATTAATTTTTTTGAAAATTCAAATTTAATGCTTTAAAATATTAATATTTATATATTAAAACATAAAATTATAGTACATATTAGCCAAAAAATTACTTTGCTAATATTAGTAAAATAAAAATATTTATATATTAAAACATAAAATTATAGTACATATTAGCCAAAAAATTACTTTGCTAATATTAGTAAAATAAAAATATTTATATATTAAAACATAAAATTATAGTACATATTAGCCAAAAAATTACTTTGCTAATATTAGTAAAAAGGTAATATCAGTGATAAAATTAATTATAATAAATTTAAATTATTATAAAAGCTTAAACATATAGCTAATAAATAAACTTATAAACTATTTAATTTATAATTTCTAGAAATAAAATATATTTTAGGCTTTATTTTATTTTTACCTAAAATTTTAACTTTTTAAATACTTTTTTATTTTTTATTTTTTGAAAAATTAGCTAATAAATTAATGAAAATTTTATTTTATTTTACTAAATTTTAACTAAATTTATTTATTAGTAGTATTATTCTATTTAAAAATTTATGCTAGTTTTTTTAAAATGTATACTATATTAAAACAAATTTAAAGTATTCAATATTTAGCTATGAAAAGTATTTGTACTTTTTATAAAAATATAAAATAAAATAGTAGTAGATAATAAATAATAATAATCATTTTTTTAAAGCTAACTAAAATATTATAAGTTATTAAGTTTAAAGCTAAAAGTAAAATAAAATAAGTAATATATTTTAAAATACAAATTTTAAAAAATTGTAAAAAATGGTCTAAATAATATAATAATAAATTAAAAACTAATATTAGTAAATAAAAATTTTAAAAATATAATAATTTAATTAAGTATATATTTATTATTAGTATAGTTTTAATTAATATACTTTTTTTTAAATTATTTATATAGTTAATTTTTATTTAATAATTTTATTTTTAATAAAAATAAAAATAATAAATTAAATTAAACCTCAATATATATATTATTATATTTAATATTATTTATAAAGTATAATGCTATATTTTTAATAAGTTTTACTAAAAGTTATTTATATTAAAATATATTAATATACTTACAGACATTAGTAAGCACTTATAAACTAAACTTTTTTAATAATTTTATTTATAAAGTTTTTTATTTTTATTTATTGCAATAAATAATAAACAAGTACTAAATACTTTTAAAATTTTAAACTACATAAATATAAATTTTATTAAAATCTTAATTTTATTTAGTTATTAAGTACTTTAAACAAACTTTTTATAAACTTTCTATTTTTAAATTTAAAAATATTTAACTATATAACAAAAGTAAAACAAATATTAATTATTTAATAAAAGTTGTTTAAAATTTTATAAATAATAAAATTTATTAATTATTTTTAAAATATATTAGTATTTATTTTTATATTTAATTTAAAACTATATAAATTTAAATTAATTAATATATTTTTTAAAACTTAACAAGTAGTTTTAGATCTACTAAATTTAATATACTAATTAAATTTATTATGTAGATTACTTATATATTTTAATAGTTACTTAATAGTAAGTATATTAAAAAAATTAAAATTCTTTGCTATAAAAGCTTTAAAGTATATAGAAGTTTAGTATAATTATCTAAGTTTTGCTAAATTAAAGCCTAAATATTCTCAATAGGATTAAAATTAAGTAAATAATATAGCTATTTAAAAACATTAATTTTTTAAGTATATAATAATAAGAGTAGCTTTATAAAGTAGTACTTTATTATATATTATAATAGTACAGTTAATTAAAATTTTAATTTTTTTAATAAAAAAATATAATATTTATTTAATATTTTAATATAGCTATTAGCAATAACCAAGTTATTTATTTATACTAGTTTTAACTTACTAAACATATTTAGTATACTATATATATTGAATTTAAATCTTTTAAAATAGTTGTAATTATTATAAGTATTAGAATTATAAGCTAATACTTATTTAAATCAATATATTACTTTATTATTATAAACTTTAAATTTAATAAATTAATATTCATTAGACTAAATAATTTTTAATAGCTAGCTAAGAGTTTTTAATTGCATATTTTTAAAATATTATAAACATTAACTAATTATTTAAAATATAATTACTTATTTTTAACTACTTTTATAGCCTTTAAGCCTTAAATAAGTTAATAATCTAAATATTTTTTAATTAGATATTTGCTTTTAAATTTAGTCTTTTAGCTAAGCTTGTTTATTAGCTTTAGTATTTAATATACTATTATTATAAAGCTTTATTAATTTATTAGTAATTTTTGGTCTAAATTATAATACTTATCTTTTTAGCCTTATATTAAGCACTTTTCTAATATTACAACTATAGGTTCTAATAAATATTAGGTTTATTTTTAAAATTCTTACTATAATATTTATATTTATACCTTTTTTAGTTATATTAACAATAGCAAGCTTTTATTTTTAAGTTAATATTTTACATATTATTTTAAATTTGTTTTTTTTTATTTAATAAATTTTAATTTTTTAAGTATATAATTTTTTTTTAATATATATATAAATTTGCAATTAAAATTAATAAATAAATATCAAATATCAGATTAATATATTAAATTTTTATTTATAAAATTTTGATTATAATAAAAATTAACATTTAAAAAAAATATAATGAAAAAAGTTTAGTTAGTAAGTACTTGCTAATGTTTATAAGTATAGTTTAAAAAATAATAGTAACTTTTAGCTTTAATTAAAGGTATAAAATAGCTCTTTTATAATTACTAAATAATTACTACATTACTCTAATCTAATAAATATTATATATATATTTAACTTTTATAAGTAGTGCTATATCTTATATTAATTTTAAAGCTTAACTTTTTTTAAGTATTTTATATTAAATATATATATATATAATAAAGTTTAAAACTAAATATAGTAAAAAAATTAAAAGATGCTATATAGGATTATTATTTTTAAAATTTTATACAGTTAAAAAGTATGTAATATTTATTTTAAAATAATAAATATTAATTCAAATTTAATTTATTAATATTATTTTTTAGTTTAATAAGCAATATTAAGCTATTAAAGTTATTTTATATTTTGAAAAGCAATTGATCCAAGCTCTTTAAATGTATAGTGTTCTAGTAGTTATTAAAATTTATTCCTAAATAGTAAAGTAGTTTATTGAATTAGATAAATAACATTTTAATAAACTTTAAAAATTGAAACTAATATAAACAAAACAAACATATTTTCCAATAAATTTTAATGTTATTTTTTAGAAATATTTATACTATAAAGTTTGCTAACATCAAAAATATATTAAATGTACCAGCTAAAAATTATTATGAAGATTAAAAAAATTCACTTTAAATAAAACTATAACCTGTTATACTCTTTCTTGAGGTAGTATACGAGTATCTTTTTATAGGACTTGCTTAACGTTAGAATACTATATCTACCATTAGAAGGGAAGATAAGCGTTTATTCTTAGCTTAAGAAGCTTCTTTACAAGTATTTTTTTATTACTTTACCCTCAGTAATACTGCTTAGCAGGCTTCCCTAGAATGTGTGCCATTCTTTGGTTTTACGATATTAGCTATTCAAAAAAGCAAAATTAAAATAAAAACTAAAACTGGTTAGATTTCTAAATATCTAAATCATCATACTAAATATCGATATAAATCTTAAAAGTTAAAAATAAAAATTAATAGATGGGTTTCCTGATAACTGAGATATATATTATGTGTATTGATTATCTAAGTAAGTAGAAGAGAGCTTAGGAATGTTTAGAACTACCCATATTATTATCAAATTCGGGCATATTCGTATCATTCCCTAGCGTCATATCAGAACTGTCGGTAACAGGGTTTGGAGGAGAATAAGTCCAAACATGCTGTTCGATTATAGGTATGGAAGCCAGGTACGCCTCATGTTTCTTCTTGAGGTATATTTTTACAAGTATGAACGTAGTCAAACCAAATATAACTAGAACTGCGATACCACCTATTACGGAACCTACTATTATACCTGTCATGGCTGGTGAACTTTGAGCAGGATCTGGAGAATCCGTTTCAGTTTTGTTAGTATTTTTTGGATTGTCTTTGTTTGCTCCGGGACCAGCTCCTTCTAAAGTGGATACCAGATCGAATTTACTTAGTGTGATGAGTTGAGTATTTTCCAGTTTTGGATCAGTCATACCGAACGCGGCAATGAGTTGATTGTTGTACTGTACCAGACAACCCAAGTAGCTACCGATTAAGTTGTCTATCTTTTTCACATTCCATTTGAATGTATCCAAGTTTAAAATATAAACGCCGTCCGATTGGGGTTGCGGTTGGGTAGCAGAACTACTACCACCTATTAAGTATAAGTTATTCTTCACTTGTACTGTAGCTTGCCCGCCCCTGTCTGAAGGTATGTCACCCGAAGTAGTAGTATCTGACCATATTCGCGAATCTAAATCGTAGGTCGGTATTTTGTTAAAATTTTGTGGAGAATCGTTGTTTACGTTAAAGCCACCCAACAGATACATTTTTCCTTTGTAAATGGTAGCGGTATGTGAGTAAATACTTGGTCCTGTCGAATTGTCGGAACTCCAAACATTATTGTTAGATATGTACCGGAACAAATTGTTGTTAGCTACAAATTTGACGTTACTAGTTTGTGTCAACCCCCCGTACAACACATACTCGGTAGTATTGACGTCGTTCCTAGCTATTGAAGCAAACGAGTACGAGTAGGTCAAATTATTCAACTTGCTTAAATTTGTAGAAGCTTTGGTATCCGCTTCCCAGCTGTTAGTGCCCGTATCGAAGGTTTGAAACTCATCACTACCCTTTATATTTCTACCTCCTACAATGTAAATAAGGTTGGAGTTCCCGCCTTGCGCTATCACGTTGGCACCGAACGATTTCTGAGTATCGGTAGATTGACCTACTTCTGACCAAGGTGCTTTCTTATCTGAATCTAAACTGAACCCACTGCCTAAACGTAACACGTACGATTTCGTATTTACATCAATCTTCGAGGTATCTGCACTTCCACCTAAGTAATATAATTTGTTGCTTACAACTGCACATCCTCCACCATACAAAATTATATCGTCCCTAGCTGCTACCAGTAATAGGTAAAATAAAAGTATAAATCGCATTGTAATTAAACCTTTTCAAATTAATTCGTTCTACGGTGCTATATATCTATTATCCGTTTTAGATCTAGAGCGTGCACTAGGTTTAAGGTAGTTTTAAGTCTATACACTTTAAGGCTAGATTAGGTGTGGGAACATAAAAGTTTGGGGGGCTAAGAGTTAAAATAGCCGCATCCAATTAATTAGATTCAAATGTCTGCTATTAGCTAACTCATGTTGGACATGGAATTAAGAAAATATGCCAACTACCCCAAAACGGTACAACAAAGGTTGGTGCTTTAAATAAATGCTATTGAAATTAAAATGTTAGCTAAGGAACAAGTTGAATTTTAGGATATAATTGTTTTTAGTATTAGGAAGTTAAAAGGATAATAAAATCCACCGCTCTGGGTATAGCTAGAGAACACCAATTAATAGATATAACTAATAACTACGCTATTCTACCTGAAATTTAGATTGTATATCGATATCCTTCTATTGGTGGGCAGCGCCGTAATGCTTTAATACCTCTACCCAAATCGATTTCCAAGGAGTTACAACTAATACCTTTCTTTTTAATTTATGTTAATTTCTTCTACAAAAACTACGTTATTGTCAAAGTTTGAAACTAATGTACCCATTTCTGAAATGAGCTCTTATGGTTATAAATCTTAAAAATGGTAAAATGGGTTTACTTATTCCGTTATGAAATAACATACTAATAGCTAAATCTTTTTTAATCCATTATTATTTTAGCATAACTTTTAATAACAACAATTTGAATTTAAATAGTTGAATAATTAAACTAAATTTTTATCATTAGTAGCTAATGTAAGATTGTTTACAGGAATTTGCAAGTTCTAGATCCACCTTCAAATATATTTCATTTAACCCTTTCACTTCAATACACCTTTTGTTTTTATAAGCTTTCAATTATTATATGGTTGCAACTTATGTAATTCAATAGTATATAGGTGTTTATTAAGCATATTATTACTTATAGGAAAAGTACAAGTCATCCTAGTTATATACCGATAGCGTTCTATTTATTTTTCAACATATTAAATTTTTATTGTGCATTTAATTCTATTACTTATAAGGAAAGTATTAGTTGGAATTTATTTAAATCTATAAACAGCTACAACTTAAATTTTATATAATTCAAGGATAATAACAACTAAACTCTTTTGATATAAAAAATTACTATTTATATCGTAACTTATCAGCAATATATAAATTTATCGTTTATATTTTTTTATAAAAAAAACTGTTGTTTTATTTTAAAAGTAATAAATGTCTGCTAAAAATACTGTTAGCTAAGTTCAATATAAAATAATAAAGTTAACAGGAGTATGAGCTTTACAAGTTAGAATTACAATAATGAAATTCCATTTGTTTATTTTGATAGTATAAAATTTTATCATTTACTTATTTAGTAGTAAATAGTTTAAAAATTATAAAATAAATAAAAGATATTCTCAATAAAAAGAAAGTTAAAATAGAAAGAAATTTTATTTTAAAGTAGAAAAAAATCTTATATTAATTAATTATATATATAAATTAATAATTAGTTTAGTATTAATTAGTTAATATACTAGCTTATAAATTTATTTAAGTTACTATAGTCAATATTAGTTTTTTATTAGTTTTTTTTAATATTTTTATTTATTATTTTTACTTTTATACTATTAAAAAAAACTTATATATTAAGGTTTTATTTTAATTAATTAATAAAAAAAGTATAATATATTCATTAATTTAAGTTATTTAAAATAATAATTTAGCTAAAAATACTATTTTAGTAAATTTTTGCTTTATAAGTAAATGTATATTTTTTTAATTTTAAATTTTTAAAGTATATTTATTTAGCTTATTTTTCTTAAATTTAAATTAAGTTTTAGCTTTTTGCCAGAAAATATTAAAGTATAGCTTTTATACTTATATTTTTAGTTTAACTTTAATCATTTAAAAAAAAATTAATATTTAATAAACAAAAAAAAATTAAACTACTTATAAAAGCTGCAAATAAAAAACATATTTTAAAAATTTATAAAAATAAAAGTATTTAGTAATGTTTCCTAAATATAATTAATATAAAAAATTTAAATAAAGTTTAACTATAAAAAATTTTACTTTTAAATTTTAACTATATATAAGTTTTAAAGCTATTATATTTTATTAATAAATAATTATACTTATATTTTAGTCTTTAATAATAGTATTTTATTTTATTTTTTATATTTAATTTATTTAGTTAAATTATTTGTTAAAATATTTTATAAAGTTACTATAATTAAATTAAGTATATTTTTTAATTAAAAAGATAATATAAAAATAATATTTAAATTAAAAAAATAAATAAAAAGTATTACTATATATTTAAAATGTTAATTTCATATTAGTAAAATAATAAAAATTACAATATATTATAAAAAAATTATTTTTAAGCTAAGAATAAACTAATATATATATTTTAACTAGCTTATATATATATACTTTAAATAATAAATAAAAAAATTAAATAAACTATTAATACTCTTAATATATATTTATATTTATTTATTTTAGTACTTGTAATAATAATTTGTTTTTTTAAGTTTTAAATAATTTATTGAACATTATAATAAATAAATTTAATTGTATAGCTTAAAATTTTAAAACAAATATAACTTGTTTTTATCTAGAATCTCTATTATAAAAAAAGTTTAATATGCCTGCTATAAGGTATAGATTAGTATAATTATTAAATTACTACTACTGTTATTATAAAACCTAATTTTTTAAACAATTAGTTAGATATTGAAAGCATAATTTAAAAGCTAAAAGTACTAAAATTAAATATAACAAACATATTAAATTAAACTTTTAAATTAATTCAATAATTGTATAGTTATTACGATAGCTAAAATTTAACTTATTTTCATATACTAATATCTTTAACCACAGGTTATACAAAGAGCTATATTCTGTGCTGGAGATTTCCAGAATACAGGTATTAATGATTTTAAAAGCTTATGTTGTTATTTGGTCATTGAGTGAATATTCATTTAAAATGTTAGAGCTGATGTCTTTAAAGCTTTCATTTGGCTACTTCGAGTTTTATTAAATACTGATTGTATTAATGAATCTAGTGTACTAACAAATCAAAATCTATCAAATACTTTTGATATAGGATACAGAAACAGTTGCTTAAAATTAGTTCTGACTCATGCCGATAACTGTATCCAATCATAAATTTATTTATTCTTGAAGATAAAATAGTTTTCTAAAAATTTTTAAAGGGTATCGTTTTACAACCAAAAACCAACATAAAAATTTATAGAAAGGATGTCACCAGTAGAGTTAACCGAAGTTCACCAGATCTATGATACGATTTTAATTTTAGATTTTGGATCTCAGTACAGTCATCTAATTACCAGAAGAGTTAGAGAACATGGAGTTTATTGTGAACTATTACCTTGTACTCAAAAAGTAGATGAATTAAATTTTAAACCTAAAGGTAATTATTTAATTCTATTTTTTTAAATATATTTAAATTAAAGGTTTTCATTAAAATAGGTGTGATTTTATCTGGAAGTCCTTATTCTGTATTCGCACCTGATGCTCCTCACGTAGATACTAAAATTTTTGAGCTTGGTGTACCGGTATTAGGTATCTGCTACGGTTTACAGGTATATTATATATAAATATAATTTATATTAATGAATAAATTTAGGAGCTAGGAACTTATATGGGTGGTGAAGTAAGTGCCTGCGATAAGCGCGAATATGGTCATGCTGAAGTAGACATCAAACGTCACGAAGACCACCCTTTTATCGATCTTTTATTTGAAGGTTTAGGAGATAAGATGACCGTAATTTTTTAAAATTTTAAAGTGCTTACTTGGTAATAGGTATGGATGAGTCATGGTGACGCTTTGAGTAAATTACCTCCTGGTTTCCGGGTTTTAGGGAACACTTCAACCTCACCTTTCACCGCCATAGGTAGTGAAACCTACCATCACTTCGGTATCCAGTTCCACCCTGAAGTTACGCATACTCCCAAAGGTTCCCAGTTGCTTAAAAATTTTGTCATAAACATCTGTAAGTGTGAAGCTAACTGGACTATGTCCTCTTTCGTCGAAAAGGAGATTGAACGTATACGTACTATCGTAGGTCCTAGTGGACAGGTTGTAGGCGCAGTATCCGGTGGTGTAGATTCCACCGTAGCTGCCAAATTGATGACGGAAGCTATCGGTGACCGATTCCACGCTATTTTAGTCGATAACGGTGTAATGCGACTGAATGAGTGTGCGAATGTAAAGAAGATTTTGAAGGATCATCTTGGTATCAACTTGATCGTAGCTGACGCCTCCGAACTCTTTTTGGGCAAATTGGCTGGTGTAACCGATCCCGAAAAGAAACGTAAAATTATCGGTAACACTTTCATCGAAGTGTTCGAAGCTGAAGCCGCCAAACTCGACATCTCCACTGCCAGCTCCGGCCACAACCATATTGAATTTTTGCTACAAGGTACTTTGTACCCTGACGTCATCGAATCTATTTCCTTCAAAGGCCCCTCTGCCACCATCAAATCCCATCACAACGTAGGTGGTCTGTTGGATAACATGAAATTGAAGCTGATTGAGCCCTTACGTGAATTATTCAAGGATGAGGTACGTGCTTTGGGCAAAATCCTAAACATCGATGATGAACTGGTATGGCGTCACCCCTTCCCCGGACCGGGTATCGCCATTCGCTGTCTTGGAGAGGTTACCAAACCTCAAGTCGAGATCGCTCGCCAAGCCGATCACATCTACATTGAGGAGATCAAGAAGGCTGGACTTTACCGTAAGATTTCTCAAGCCTACGCCGCACTTCTACCTATCCGCTCCGTAGGTGTTATGGGAGATCAAAGAACTTACGAGCAGGTTATAGCCCTTCGTGCAGTCGAATCCACTGACTTCATGACCGCCGATTGGTATCCTATGCCTTACGATGTACTCAAGAAAATCTCTTCTAGAATTATCAACGAAGTTAAAGGTGTCAACAGAGTCGTCTACGATGTATCTTCAAAGCCTCCATCAACTATCGAATGGGAGTAGATATATTTTTAATTTAGTAGAGGTGTAATAGCGTATTTTCATAGATATAAAATATATTTGTAATTTTTATGGCAAAATTTTCATTTAAACTAGGGTCTATTTTCTCTTAGAATGCAACTTTAACTTATAATTTGAGATATTTTCTATTTAGTTTTTGCTTGATCGACATGGGTATTTCCTTATCTAGCTATCTATATATTTTTGAGTTAACTTGAGCTATGCTTAACACATTTAACTAGACCTTTTAGTTGCTGTACATTTTTATCTAGTAGTAAATAATTAAAAATACAATTTTGTTTAATTAGTAAATATTTGTGGAATAGTCTTGGGCAAACAAGGTTAGCTCTAACCCGTGTTGATATATGGCCAAGATGAAGATATTTTTTAACTATTTGCCTATAAGTGGTATACCAGTGTAATAATGCTCTTTTTTTGTTATACTGCATTAAAATTTTTAACGTTTAGCTGATAAATAGAAAAATAGAAATCTAATAATATAATAAAAATAAATCTTTTTTAATTTCTAAATAAAAATGGATAAAACTATTACTGTTGCAATTTTACATTTATATAAATACATTCCCACTTTTTATTTATATCTTATAAAATAAAAGCAAATAAATAAAATTTTAAAAATTAATATATACTAAAATATACTAAAATATATTTAAAAATTTTAATAAAAAATTAATAAAACAGAAAACTTAAAAATTAAAAACTTAATTAAGTAAATATAAAATACTAATAGTAATAAAAAGTAATTAGTATTTTATTAGTTATTATTTAATAAAAAATAAAATTTATTTTTTATATTAAACTAAAAGTTATTTAATATTATACAAATTTTTTCATTATTAACTATAATATTTAATATGAAATTATTTAAAGCTTTTTACTATATTTATATATAGCCTTTTTTTAAAATATTATTATTATTTTTTAAATTATTATTTTTTACTTTTTAATACTACTATTAGTATAATTTTAAATACTACTTTCTATTTTTTTTAATTTTTACATTTTTAAATAAATTTTTTTACTTATTTTTAAAGCTATTACTAAATATTTTTTTAAGTATAATAAAAAGTTTATTTATATTTTAGTACTTTTTTATTTTTAATAAAAAATTATAAATATTAAAAGCCTTTTTTATACTTTTAAAAAGCTTATTTATAAATAAATAAGTAGATATTTTTTAAAAAAACTAATTTTTTATTTATAATATATATATAAATAATAAATAATATAAAATAACTATTTATATTTATATTTATTTATTTAATTTTTTAAGCTATAATTAAAAGATAAAGTAGTTTTAAATATATAAAAACTAAATTTAAATTAAATTTATTATATTATATAAAATAAGTTAAGCTATTATAATATAATTTAAATATACTATATTTTAATTTAAAACTAAAATATTTTAAATAGTATATTAAAATTTAGTATTTACTACTTTAATTTTATATTAATATTTTTTAAACTGCCTTAAAACTAAACTAAAATGATATATTTTTTATTAAAAGTTATTTTATTAAGAAAGTTTGTTAATATAAACTTAATAATAATTTAATATACTTTTAAAATAATATTTACTATATATTCCTATAAAGCAGCTTTTAATATAGATTACTTATTTTATTTCTTAAAGCTTACTTAGCTTTTTCATAAGTAAACTGTTAATATATTATTTAAATATTTTTTTTTTACTTTAAATATATTTTTTTTAATTTTAATTTTAATATTATTTAATATATTTTTAAGATTTTAAAGTGTAAAAAAGCTTATACTTTCTATTAAATTAAATATTTAATAGTATTTTATAATATAAAAACTTAATATTAAAATATTAATTTTACTTATATTTAAAATTAGTTTAATAGTTTAGCTTAAATAGCTAATAAAAATTAAAATAAAATAGTAATTTACTTAAAAATACTTAGCTATCTATTAAGCTAAATAAAATAATAATGAAAAAAATAAAAATATTTTAACTAAAAATATTAACTTTAATTTTCAATATTATTATATATTAAGTTTTTATAAAATATTTAATTTAATAATAAGTATATTAGCTTTATTATACTTTTAAGTTAAAAGCAAGTATTTTAGATAAATATAAGCTTAAGTAAAAAGTAAATAACTTAATTAATTAAAAGTTTAAACAAAAAGTAAGTATTTTAGTTAATTATAAGCTTAAGTAAAAAATAAAAATATAAAATTTAATCTATAGTTAAGCTATAATTAAATATTTTAGCTTAATTATATTTTAAAATCTTAGAATTATATTAATAAAATAATAAAATTTAAATTTAAAAAAGTTTATTTAAAGTAAAAAAAATATTTTCATAGTATATTTAATAATTTGCTTATAAAATATTAAGAAAATTTTAAAGAATAAGATATATAACCTATTTTAAAAGTTGTTAAATTATTAAACTTATAATTTAATATTACTTTAAAAATATATTAAATTATTATTAAATTATTTAAAAAGAGAATATAAGCTTATATATAATAAAATAATTATATTATTTAAAATTTCTAAATAAAAACTTATTTTAATAGTAAAATTATATTATAAACTTTTTAATAAAATAATTTTTAATTTAAAAGTTATTATTTTAGTATAAACTTATAATAATTATATAAAACTAATATTAATATAAAGTTAAAATAATAAGTATTTAAATTTAATATTTTAACTAAAATAGTATAATTTTAATTTAAAATATAAAATATTTAAATACATATTATACTATATATAATTATACTAACTTTTATTTATTTTTAATTTTACTAGCTATAACTAAAATCTAAAAAAAAACTAAGTTTAGTATTACTTACCTAAAATAAAAAGTGATTTTATTTATAATATTTAGCTTATCTAATATAGTAAATACTAAATTTACTACTTTTTAAAACTTTTTAATTTATAAACTTCTATATTTAGCAATTTAAACTAAAAATAAATTTATTAAAAATTAGTTTAACTAGATTTCAAATAAACTATCTATTTTTTTTAAAATTATATTAATTTTATTTAACTTTTCTATTATTTACTTTTTTTAGTAACAGTTATTTTCTCTTTTTATTTTTACTAATTTTATATACTTAAACTTAATTAAAATATTTATTTATTATTATATTTTATAACTTTATTTAAAATAAAATTAATTTAAAAATTAAATTTATATAGCTTTACTTTTTTAAAAATACTATTTTTTATTTAAAACTTAGTTAATAATTTAACTATTATAATATAATATAAATTTATATAGTTTACAATTTTTATAATAATTTATATTTTTAAAAATTTATTTTAATTTATAATATAAAAATATGCTAGTATATAATTTTTATCAAATAATAATAATATATTTATTTTTAAATATTGATTTTTTATATAAAAAATTAATAGTTTTATTTTTTTAAAATTCTTTAAAAGTAAATAAATTAAAATATTAATAAAATTTGTTTATATTGACAAAATTAGCTATTTTTTTTAAATTTAGAGTACTTTAAAATATTTATAAATATAGATATACTATTTTTTAATAAAGTATAAAAGTATACAATATAACTATACTATTATTAAGCTAAGTATTTAAAATAAGTTAGAGTTTTATAATTTTTAAAGATAGTAATATAGTTAATTATTATATTATACTAGTTTTATTGATATAAATCTACTAGTAATATATTTATTTATTTTTATAACATTTTGTATTTTGTACTTAAGTATTTAAACTAATAGCATTTATCTTTACTGATTTTTTTACTAAATTTAGAAGATATTTTTAATTAATAAATAATTTTTAAGATATAGTTAACTATACTATAACACTACAAACATTAAAATAGATTTTTTAAAATTATCTTATTTTGTGTTTTTTTAAAATAGGTTAGACTGTATTTAGCATACTAATATTAATTTAAATCTAATTTTAATAAAAAAAGTTTAGGATCACTTTTATGAATACTTTTAAAATTTAAAATAAGCTATAAATGTCCTCTAAGTCATTGTTTTAGTTTTAAGGATTTGGAAGTTAGTAGATTTATTAATTTTTTTGAGCTAGTGCTAGATTTTTAATATATAAATATAAACTCAATTATATATATATGGCATGTAGCGAAGAAAATAAAACGTGAGTTTATTTAAGAATATAAATCTTAATGGAAAGGTTTGAAGCAAAGTCGAATTACTTGGGTAAAACGGGAATGGAAGCTCTAAATGGATGAAAATATAAGGAGGTTGAGACTATAGTAACATTTGATAGGGCGCTTTATGAGTGAAAAGCCTTGATAAGTAGAGATAGACAATCAGTTTGACTATAATTTGCCTAATTAAAATATAATGGGTGGCTAATTAGTAAATGTGATTAAAAATATCAACCCATTTAGCTTACTTTGGGAGCAGGAGAAGGTAGATAGGGTTAAGTACTATTGTTACCACTGTTTAGAAGGCTTACGTAACTGGATCCTGTATCAGCATCCGGTTCGTTACCCTTATCTGGCTTAACCTCCGCCTTGTCCGGCTTGGTTGTCCCACTTCTCCGGCATACAGGGCAGTTGTTCACGCCTTGAGTAAGCCATTTGTCAACACATAAGGTGTGGTAAGCATGTTGGCACTTTAAAATTCTAAGCTTGTCTTCCAATTCAAAATCAGAGAGGCATATAGCGCACCTACTACCGTTGAGTAGGTTTAACCCTTCGATCCCCGGGAGCGAAGCATTGTAGACGACTTCAACTAATTGACTTTCAATAGCGTCCTGGGTAGTAGTAGGTGGACGGGCTGGACCCAGGAAGGTGGAGAGTGCCATAAGTTCCTCGTAGGTGGGGTTGTCATTGAGAGCTGTGGTGAGGAAGGGGTGGTTCTCAGGATAAGTAGAACCGATGACGTAGATAACCCAACTTTGACGGGGTCGAGTACGTGAAGCACTTTCAGAGTTTTGTTCTGTCCCAGTTTCCGACGTCTCGGCATGTTGAGAAGTTTGAGAAGCTTGGGGTGAACCGGAAACTGAAGCGGAAGGATCTACATTTGAAGGCTGTAATCCAGGAGCCGTCTCAGGTTCTGTTTCTGAAGCTGGTGGTGTACCTCTAGATCTGGAAGGAACACTACGGATACCAATAATAAGTACAGGGATCAAGTTTGAATTTTGACTCGTACCGTCAGAAGCGGCATTCTCTGCAGGTGGATCGTTGGGAGTACTCATGCGGTAGACCCGGTAAGCGGATTCATCTGAAGTAGTTCCACGCTGAGAACCAGCTAGGAGGTCCAATCTAGGTGCATCAGGTTGTTCGTCTTCATTAGATTGCAAATTAATTAACAAGTTATCCATGAAAGAGTTAGCTGATCTGATCGAGCTACCTGTTTCCCTTTCATTATTTTCCTGTTGTTGAGCAGTTCTTTGAATAGCTACACCAGCAGCATGCAGTACCCTATTTAATATATTTGCACTCCGCTCACTGCCAGGAGGTACAACTGGAGGTTGAATGCGTCCCGGAACTTGATTCCTAAAATCTCTAGCTATTCCACCCGAATCTGGTGTGCTTCGTAGAAATCGCTCTCTCAAATTTAGGCCTGTAAAATTAGTGGGTCTATCAGCTCCATCAAACAATGGGTTACTATTAGGAAATGCAGGAAGGTCAAAAGGTCCAGAAAGATTCAAAAATCCTGCCTCTGGATTTGCATTATTTTCAGTGGGTTGATTTTGAGATACAGAAGATAAGGGTAAAGGGATATTTGTTTGTGGATTAAGATTATCTTCGCTCGTTGAAGATTGTCTTGAACTGTTCCGTACCTAGAAATATATTAGAACGGGAAAGGTGAGTCTAACTATTGTCCTTACAGATAATCGACGTAGCCTTGGTCTTTGGATACGTAAAATGTTTAAATCTTGATTCTGCCTAGCAATTGCTATATTGATAGGGAGATTTAAATTTCTAAGTGGAGGTTGAGTGGCGTATGGATTTGCACTTTCAAAAAGTCTTCTAGTTTCCTGTCTATCAGAACGGTTAGGTCGATTAGTGTTAGTCCTCCTTCCTTCATTTGAAGTAGTATTTTGCTCAGAGCTTTCTTGATTAAGGTGATCTTCCTCTTCATCATGTGCACCAGAAAATGTTTGACCCATATTAGTGATTTCAATCTAATTATTAAAATTTAAATTTTAGCTTAAATAACTTATGAAAAAAGAGAATAGCTATGTCGGCATATAGCTAAACAGCCGTTGCATATTTCAAAGCTTAAAAAAATAGAAAGACTGATGCTCTAAGTTCGTTTGAAAATATGCTTTGAAAATTAGGAGACATACCGATTGCTTAGCTCTTCAATTTACAATCAAACTTTAAAAAAATGGTGAGCTTTCTGAGATATCAATTCTGATCAATTGACATTATTTATTGAATTTAGGCTAGGGAAATATATTGCTTGGTTAGCTCCAACCATTTTAAAACGAATCCGGCTTTTTAGTAATGGAGGCATCAATTCGACTTACTATGATCAAGTTTTGGTTTGTTAAATCCATTGCCTTAATTCATTTGTAAATATTAGACCCTTTCTTGTACAGATTATTCTGGAAGTTTAAGAAAAAAGTTCTAAGACTAGCATTCTTCATAAAACAGAATTAAATATTTTTTAGGATATTGAAACATTCAGCCCTAAATAGTGAAAAGTAATAACTTTATTAGTTACAAAAAGATAAATATACTAGCATTTGACAAGGCATTGTAAGTAGAATGTACCTAAATAATTAGTTAATTAACTCTTTTAGTTATAAGGGTGTTCAATTTCTTACAATTAAATTTGGAAAAATGTTGGTTAAAATCTTTAAACTCTCCTTTCCAAATGAGTTACTATTTCAACTTACAGCAGTTGATCTTAGAAGGAAATATAAATTATTAAAGATAAAGAAAAATGAAAGTATAGTATTAGTAAATTGTTTAAAAAGTAATTATTACTAAAAATGTTAAACTATATAAGCCTAAATTAAGAAAAATCTTATTAACTCAGCTTTAAAAAACATGATTAAATAAAAGAAAAATAAAGTAATTATATAGTTTAAGATATAATTCAAAAAAAAAACTAATTAATATATATAATTAAAGTACATTATTTTAAAAATATAATAAAGATAATAAAAAATAATATTAAAATAAACAAAAAAAAATTATTTTAATATTAAGTATAAAAATAATTATACTTAGAGAAAAAAGTTTTTATAAAATTATTAAAAAGTTAAATTAATAAAATAAAAATAAAATTAAAGCTATTAATAATTTTTTAAAAATTTAAGTTAATAATATATATTAAATAATAATAAAATAAAACTATAAATAAAATATTATAATAAATATTAAATATATTTAATAATCAAAATATAAAATTTTATCTAATATAAAAAGTATTTTACAAATATATATTTTAAAGTGCTTTTAAAATACTAAAAAAAGTACTTTATAAATATATAAAATAAATTGTTATATATAAAATTTTAAAAATTATAATAATAATACTTAAAATAAGTTAATTATATATATATACTAAATATTAATATAATAAGATATTTTAATAAATTATATATATAAATAATAAAAATTATAATAATTATAATAATATTAATAAATAAATAAAACTTAATAATATAAAATTAATAATATTTTAAATTATAGTTATTTAATTTTAATAATATATTTAAAAAATAAAAAATATTTAAAATAAATATATTATTAAATTAATATATTATAAATTTAATAATATAAAATATACTTATTATAATAAAAATATATAAACTTTAATTTATACTTAAATTTAAAATAAATATTATTTATTAAATAAAGCTATTAAAATAATAAATTTAGTTATAAAAAATTTAAAGTAAAAGATAATTTTTTATTAATAAAATGCTTTTATAAGCTTAATTAATAAATTTATATATATAAATTAGGCTTATAAATTAAAAATAGTTTAAAAAATAAATTATATTAAAAAGTTAATTTAAAATAAATAATTTAATTTAAATTATTATAAATATTTTAATAAATGTTAAAATATATTATTATATGGTATTTTTATTAATAAATAAGTTTATAAATAATAAAAAAGTAAATATTTAAGCTAAAAACTAATTAAAAATAGCTAAAATAGTTATTAAAATTTTTAAATATATTTAAGTAAAATAGCTATTATTAAAAAATATAATTTTATATACAAAATTAATATAATAGTTAAAATTAAAGTTAAAGTAATAAAAAATATTAAAAAATAACTAAATATATATTTTTGTATAGTTCTAACTTTATTTTTTAATTTTTTGTTAATTTTTATTATAGCTTTTAAAATATAATAAGTTATTTATACTAAATAATATATATTTATTACTATAATTACTTTAATTACTATTACTTAATTGAACTTTATACAAAAGTAAGTAAAACTCTTTTTTAATAATATTTTTAATATTTTTTTAACTTAGTTTAAATAACTTAATAAAATTAGAAATTTTATTTTAGTTTTACTTTAATAAAGTAATTAATAAGTTAAAAATATAAAAATATTAGTTGATAAAAATGAAAAAAAATAGTTATAGAGAATTAGTTAAATTTAATAAGTATATATTAAAAATTTAACAAAAATTATTAAAAAAAAATTAACTAAGTAAAAAGTATAAGTATAATTTGAAAAAACTTAATATAAAACAAATTTAAAAAATAATTATAAATTATAAAAAAAAATATAAAGGTTTTTTATAACTTTTTTTTAAATAAAATAAAATAGTTTAAAATTAATATTTTTAAAAGCTAATTACTAAATCTAATTTAAAAATTATTTAAATAATGCTAATTAGATTATTATTTTTATATAATCCAATAATTAATATAATAATTTATAATTTTTAAAATTAAAATCAGCTATTTTTAAAAGTAGCTAATTACCTATTTGACTACTTATTCTCTTATTAGAATAGGTTTTTAAGTTAAATAGTTTCTACTTAGTATATCTTATTTATCATTTTACTTACCTTATTATAGATACTTTATGCCTATATCTCTACTTCTATATAGTGAGTTATTACATCAATGCTGTTACTCTAATAATTATATTACCTTTTGACTTTAAGGTCCTAAAAGTTTTTATATAAAAAGCTCATTTATACTTATCTTATTACCTTTCTAATATCAAACTTAGAAGAAAAACTATATTCCTCTACATGGAAGGTAGAAAATAGAAGGGCTAAAAGAATTTCAACATGCTCTCTAAGTAATAATAGAGTAGAGTACTAAAAGCTGAAGCTTGATATTTTAATCTATTAGTACTTTTGTAAGTTTTTAAGGTTTTAAAAAAGTATAATTTAAATCTAAATCAATTAATTTAAATTGCTTATTTGATTTTAATTAAAATCCTTTTGTTGTACTTTTTGATCCTTTATTAATTGTTACAAATCCAAACGGTTTTTACATCTATATTCAAGACAAATAGCTTTTTTTGAGTTATAGGAATGGAGCAACGAGTTTTTAGGTTTTTGACTTGGAGGCTTACTGTAGTAAAAAGTATATCTTAAATTCTTTTTATTTAAACTCTAAATTTCAACTAGATTTTTGAAAACAAACGAAAATTCTAACCGAGAAACTGTAGTGAATTAAGTAGGTAAACAAG
This sequence comes from Capillidium rhysosporum, assembly GCA_037055185.1. NCBI lineage: Eukaryota > Fungi > Entomophthoromycota > Entomophthoromycetes > Entomophthorales > Capillidiaceae > Capillidium > Capillidium rhysosporum. The sequence goes on along the minus strand of JAWQFY010000392.1, from coordinate 9,424 downwards.
AAGGATAAATTATTTAGAAGATATAATCCATTCAATTATTAAGAACTTAGATTCGAAAACTAAATAATTAATCTTTAATAATAATAAAAGCAGTAATGTCGAAAGTAGGTTGAAGGCTGATGTAAATTTAATAGAATTAATTAGATATTTATTTTTTTTAATAGTCAACTTATAAATAGCAAATATAAAATCAAAAATTATTTTTTTATTCAATATTTTAAACAGGCGTATAACATTAGTTATTATAAATATCAACACGAATGTAATTACTAGGTTTAATTACAATTTAGAGTTTAATTTGAATAACTCCAACAAATTAAGTAGCCTATACCAATTTTTCTTGATAGTCTACCTCGATCTGAATAACTTCAGTATGTTTTTAAATAAGGATAGCTGTACAGTATATTAAACGCTAAAGAAATTAGCTTATTTAAAAGAGCTTTAACACTTTATTATCCAACTTTACTCCATCAAGTATAAATAGTATATTTTATCAATGTTTAGTAGATCGAAATTCTTGGTAAAAGCGTTAATAGCTGATAGGCTAAATAATATCAATCTGAAAAATCTGAAATCTTTTCTCTTGTTAAACATTTTAGCTTTAAGATGCAACAATTTAAAAACTAAAAGTTATTTCACTTGCATTACCAGGTAAATTTAATATCTATATAAGAAATCAAATATTTTTATTTCTATAATAGGCTAGCAAAAGGTTACGTTTATATGAAATAGAGATGACTAAGTTAAATGAAACCGATCTAGAACTTATAGATTTAAATAATATAAAGGAATCAACTGTAATTAGTAGTTACATGTTTAACTTTTCGAACCCTATAATAGAGTTTATAGCTATAGAACAAAAATATATCAACCAAGCTATAATGAATAAGTTAAATCTATTAAGTATGCCAAGCTTAAATAAGAAAAATATCTATTTATTTTTTGAAAACTTACAGATCCCTTTGAATTTAAGTTTAAAAAAACTTAAATCACCTTTAATGTTATTTTAATATAAAGACAAACTAAAAAAAAACTAAGTAGTCATAATGAAAAGTTTAATAAGTTTAAAGATTTGTTAAAAATTTAAAATAAACATTCCAATCAAATTAGCAAAATTTTTAACTTATAACTATGGAAAGTTATTTTAGTAGACTATCCAACAAGCAGGTACATATATTTAAGTTATTTAAAGGATATAAAGGTTTAACATATTACTATGACAACTATAATTTTATTTAAATTTCGCTTTTTAAATTCATTCCTTAGTTTAAATATATTTACTAAAATTATTAGTTTATTTGATTCGATCGTACTTTGTCAAGATTACTTCGTCTAATAATCAACATTTTGTTTCATATCTATATCTTTGATACCAACTTAGAATCTTTTTATATAAATAAATATGATTTGGATATCAATTCTATTTATCTTAAATTTTCAACTTACTGTCAATAATTTTATTTTACTTTTTAGAATTGTAATTAACTTACTACTTTTTACTTTAAGGATACTAATATATTCTTTTTGAGATTAGAAATTAACTTTTTTAGATGTTCGACCTTTGTTAAAATTGATTTAGCTATAGAACTAAAGTTTAGATCTACATCACTAAATAGTAAATTTGCTTAAGACATTCAAATCAATCTGTTACAAGATAATTGAAAAATTTTAGAGAAAATTTAAATAATTTTAAATAAAGAAATTAATAAACTTATAAACTAATTTTAATCAAATAAACCTGTTTATTTTTATATCTCTTTTTATCTATTAATAATAGTACAATTTAAAAAATAATAGTTTGGAAAATAAATATAAATTGAAGGAGGTAAATTTTAATTACAACTTATTATTTAACCTTTACTTTTATTATTAGCTCTAGATAATGAAATTTGTACTATTTTAAAATTTAAAATGTGAAGAACTATTAAACTAATTTTATAAAAACAATTTCAATTTAATAAATATTTTGGGCGTATACAGATAAATTATCATAAATTTTTAACAGCTTTTATTAAGTTTTTTAGCTAATATTTTTTAAATTAAAATGAAATAAGGTCATCCAAAAATTTTAAATTTACTTAAGTTTTTGAAGTTTAGTTCTTAACTGCCTTTAAATTGGAATTCACTACAATATATAACATTTTTTGTATATTTTTTTAAATTTGCAAAGCTGATATTAAACTTGAAAACAGTATACTAATAATTATTTTTTAATAAACTAATTTTATTTTTTAAATAATGTTTAATTTATAAGTAAACCACCTAAATGGATATATTTGAAGAAAATGATGGTTCGTTTCAATTACATGAGATATATTATCTAAAACTCAATCAAATATATTAACATCGGATAGAATAATTAATATTTGTCAAAAGAATGAATACCAACATGTAAAAAATTTAGCGATATAGATCCCTTTACAAGATACAATCAATTTATATTTTAGAAAAATAAATACACTATTTAAAATTATATATCTTAATGGAAACAGAAGTTTATATTTTAAATTAAAAGACAATAAATTTATAGACTTATCGAGTAAATTTGATAGTATGATTTTTATCATTGATAAAACAGGATATTTTTCTCATAGAAATATATTTAAAAAATATAGACATGTGCATATAGTATAATTCGTAAATAAGCACTACGAAGGTATAAGAAACTTTAGTTTAAATATTTCCACTTTCTAGATCAAATAAAAAAATGAATCATCTAAATAAATTTATTTTTAACTTTAACCTTGACGTTGTTTATGTTTTGGGTTCTCCTTACATTGTACGTAGAGACGCTTCCTACGCTTAACAAAGAAACATTTCTCACACCTCAATTTCAAACTGGATCGGACTTTAAATCCTGCATTTGGCTGTAATACTAAACTGTTTTGTTTTATAGGTTGGCCGGTAATTTGAAATAGCTTGGTACTAAAACTACTAACTTTTTGCAAAGTAAAGTTACGTACGAGTTGACTCAAGTTAAACAAGGGTTGAAATTTTATTAGATTCTTTAACATTTCAATTCAGATTTTATTTCTTATTGTAATAATTTGTCTATTTAAATGTAATATCGATATTTTGAATTTTTATAAAATTAGGCTATAGTTGTGATTTTGAACTTAAAAAATGTTTTACTCCAATTAAATTTGATTAAACTTTAAATCTAAAAGTTTCCAGAAATAGATGATGTAGCTGCTTTTTATCTTCAAAAAACTAAATAAATAAAATGAGTAATGAAGCTAATGAATATATAACTTTGGATGAAAAAGTAAGATATGATAGACAGATAAGATTATGGGGTTGGGATACACAAAAAAGGTACAAAAATTTAAAAGTAGAAATATGCATGTTGATATTTAAATTTGTACAGGATAAAATCAGCAAATATTTGTGTTTTAGGCACCTCTGGAGTAGCTATGGAATTTATGAAATTTTTAGTTTTAGCTGGTGTAGGACAAATAACAATAGTAGATAGCGAAGATATCGATGAGCTGGATTTAGGTTTAAATTATTATATACAGAAAGTAAATGCTGATGATGGAAAAAAACATGAGTCACGTAAGGTAAACGAAGATGTACTTTTAAAAATAATTATACATTCTATTCTATTAGCGTAACCAAGTTTGTAAAGAGGCATTGAAAGGATTGAATTCCAATGTTAAGTTCACTTGTATTGATTCTCTTGATGGGATCGATTTAACTAATTTTAAATTGGTTTGCCATTTCGAAAGCAACTTAGTTAAAATGGTAATTTTATACTGTTTACACATTATTTACATAATATAGCAAGAACTTAACCAACTTTGTCATGATAAAAATGTAAAATATATGACAGCTTATGTATTAGGGGATCTTAGTTTCTGTTTCTTCGACCTTCTATCTCATAAATATACTAAGTAAGCAAAATTTACATCTTTAGTCGATGCATTTTATTAATTGTATGCATTTTACTAAGGAAAGAAGGAGAAAAAATAGAAGATTTTGCTTTAAATTATTCAAGGCTAACTGAATCTATGACAAAGAATATAAATGTAACAAGTATCAAAAAGTTAAAACGAATTATGTCTTACCAACTTGTCGCCATTTTAAGTAATTTTAGTATATTATTATCGATTAATTTGGTAGCCTTTTTAAATCTAACGAAGAATACCGATTTTGATAGAAGCAATATTGATATAGAAGCATTCTACACCGAATATGTTAAAACTTTAAAAGCCTTCGTTAACCAAGATTCAACCGATTTTAACAAGAAAGTAATAGAGAATTTGGCTAACAAAGATGAAGTCAGGTAGCTTAATTCCGTCAAAATCTTTATTTACATTTTATTTAAGAAATATAGTCAATTCGTTACAAGATGAAGATCCACTTAACAACGCATTACTTGGTGCTGTAATAGCTCAAGAAGCTATCCGTATCTTGTCCGAAGCTGATGAACCTATCAACAACTGGTTTGTATTCAGTTGTAACAAAAGTAATTTTACTAAGCTTTATAAGTTTTTAATTCTTATTTCTGAAATTTTTAGACTCTGGAGTTATATACCAGATTTAAAACGTTTATGGATAAGGTTTCTGTCTAATAAAAGTTATGTAAAGCTTATATTTAATACTAATAGTTTGTTAATTATTTTACTAATTTTTTTATATACACTAAATTAGCCTATAAAAATTAATTTATATGCTATAAATAGCTTTATTTTTTTACAAGCCTGTTGAGAATTAACTAAATCTTAAGCAAACTACTTACAGTGTTAATAAAATATTTAATAAAAATTAAAATGTTTGTATATAAAAAAGTTTTAATTAAAATTATACTAATTAATATATATACATTATAGGTGTTTTAATATTTTATATCTAAGATAATTAATGTAATTTGTTTGTTTGAAGGTACTAGATATGTTATATAGTATTTGATACTACAATATTATAGCATTTGTAAAGTAAGGTATTTTAATTTTTTCATTATAATAGTGAAAATATAAAAGGATATAACATTTTTTTTAAGATAGTTACTTTTAATATATATATATTACTATTGCCTTATCTTTTATAAACTATAAATAAATTTTACATACTATAGTTATAATTTAGCAGTAGTATAAAAGTATCTATATTTAGCTATATACTTAAATTTATTTTAATAAATATTTTTTTAATATATTTAATTTTATATTAAAATTATCTAAATACAGATTTTAAAAGGTAAACTTAGTGCTAGTTTGTACTAAAAGCAGTATTACTAAAATATAAACCTTATTATATTATATTTTTTTATAATAAATTTACTTTATATCCTTATTTTTTAATTTTTTATTATTATTAATTATATATATTAATTTTGCTATAACTTTTTTAAAATCTTATTTTAAAAACTAAATTTAAAACTTATATCTAAAAAATATTTATTAGCTTTTTAAAAAAGCAATTAAAAAAATATAAAAAAATATAAAATTAATATAAGTAATTTTGCTATATAAGCTTTAAAGAAAAAAGAATAAAATTAAATAAGCTTGGAAAAAAAAGAAAAATAATAAGAAGAATCAAAATTAGTAGCTTATAAATTTATTGAATAATAAAATATTATAAAAAGCTTTATATATAGTAGAAACTATATATATTCTTATATTATAAAGCTATATAGCTTATATTTAACTTAATTAAAAATATTTAGTTATTTTTAAGCTTAGTTTAAAAATGCTAAAAAATAATTTATAAATATTATACTTATTTTTTTTTATAATAAAAAAAGAAAATTCTAATAATTTATAAATTTATATTAAGTATAATTTTTTATATAATAAAAGGCTAAATACTAGTAAAGTTAATCTAAAAAACTTATAAGTATTTATAAATAATATATGATTTTTAGCTATATAATTTTAATAAAATAGTTAAAGTATATAGCTTATAAATAAAAAAAACATCTTAATATATATATATATTTAAAGCTATTATATTAATTTTTTTAAAATAAAATAATTTACAACCTTGAAAGTACTTACTATATATATTATTTAAGTATTGAAAATTTAAAAAATATATAAATATATATATTTATTAAATTTTATTTTAGTAATATAAATATATTATAAAATTTTGATAGAAAGTTTTGAAAAACTAGGTTTATATTAATAATTTAAAATATAAAATATTTTTTATACTACTATAATAAACAACTTCTACTATTTGAGTTTTTTTCTTTGAAATTTTTAGATATATTTTAATATATCTAAATTTTAAAGAAAAGCAGTACTTTTGAAAATAATAAGCTAATATACAGCTTATTTACCTTATAAAAATTTTGTTTTTTATATTTTTTTTGGTGAAATACACTTAGAGATTTTAAAATTTAAATACATATAAAACTAAATAAATAAAATTTATTTAGTTAAAACCCAATTATATGAAGTTTTGAATTTTTATTAACCTTTTAAATAAAAATCAACTACTTTTGAAAGTAATTAATTCTCAATTTATTAGTGAGATAGAGTAGTTCATAATAGAAAATTTATAAATTAAATGTATATTATTTTTTTAAGAAATAAAAATGAATAATTTAAATTTACATTTTCTTATACATTTTTGAAACTGATGCACTTAAATTATAATTTTTTTTTCTTGGAAGCTAGCAAGGCTAGCCCAAGTGTTTATTTATTTATTGAGTAAAATGTGACTAAGAAATACATTTAAAGGGATATTGGAATTTCAGGAGTATAATATCTTTACAGGGAGGCTAGAGGGAGACTGGATAGAGGGAACAGAAACACTTCGAGAAGAAATTACAGTAAAAAAAGAACGGAAGAAAAGCGGAGGGCAGAGTATTTGATCGATTTTGGATATTCAACTAAAATATAAATTAATTACAAACCATTAAAATGGAAAATAAAATAAATAAAACTAATAGCTAATAAATTTTTATCGTATCTAAATAAATTATAGATTCTAGAAATTCGAAATATGTTATAGCAGAAAAATTCTATTGAAAGTAAACAACCGCTCGGTAAAATCTATATAAAGTAAAGGACAATTAACTAAAAGAGTTAAAAAAATTTAGCTTTTGTCAGAACTTAACTCTTCAATTTAAAGATAAAAGATTTTTATATTGCTTAATATATGGTTTTTCGGTCGAGCTGTAGCAACCATTTATAGGGTCGTAAAAGATGAGAGTCACCATGATGACGCAATTGAGGGAGAAGAAGAGTTATGTGAAAAGTCTAAGACCAAAGTTCATAGAATTCCAGAGGTGACTTAACTTTTATTTGATCAAAGCAGGGTAAATTGACTTTTGAATTTAATCAAGCATTTCCAACAAGAAACTATAACGAGAACTGAAGGATGAAGTAGAAAGACATGATTTAGGGACAACTCTGTATAATAACGATGAATCAACCAGAAGAGAGATCCGATCACAACAGCGAAGACGGAAGGAGGTATGGAAGAGTAAAGGAGAGTAGTGATTATGAAATTATAGCCGAATATATTTTTAAAATTAACTCTCCCTATTATCTTTGGTTTAAATGCGGCTTAATAATTCAATCACATTTAAAATGCTTCGAAGTTTAACTTTAAACCCGCATTCAAATAGATATCCTTTTATACAGCAAATATGTTACTATTTTTAGAAGAGTATAAAGAGCATTCATACTAAAAAGTTCGAGTTTCCAGCCTTATCTTATACCCGAAAAAATTGCATCTTCTGAAAAGATACTTTTCGGAATTTTGTATTATTATTAGACCATCATACTAATTCTAATTTTTAGAATTTACAGTAATAAAAAGCTGGTATAAAGTTAATTTCTTAATCGGTTTCGTTTAAATTTTAAATTGACCGAATATTAAACTTGAAATTATGACCTAAAAAGCCGTTTTAAAACATTTACATTTTAGGAAAGCCATCCTGATTTATTAATAATTAAAATTTCTAATAGTTTTATATATATAATTAGACCGATTATTTCTTTGTTAATTTTATAAGTTTTAGTCTACAAATATATATTTGGACAATTTCTTCTTGGAGCTTCAAAAAAGCAATATAAAAGCTTTATTAAAGCTCATATTTTCTTTTCTTAAGAAATCACAATATGTTAAAAGATTTAAAATCAAATTCAGAAGAAAACAGTCCACCAACCAAAACTGAAAAAACTAACAGTAGCTCATGGGAAGAAGCCACAGAACATGTATCCAAAGCAGTTGTTTCAATAGTTTTTTCTAATCCATTTTGTTTTGACGCTGAAAGTATTATTTAAGACGTGAAATTGATTTTTAAATTAATTTTAGGTTCTGGAAGCGCGGAAGGAACAGGATTTGTGATTGATAATGAAAATGGAATTATCCTTACCAACCGACACATCGTTGGAGCTAGCCCTTTTGTAGGAACAGCCACGTTAACCAACCGTGAAGAATTTGATGTGATTCCTATTTACCGGTAAATTAAAATTTATTATTTATTTTAATTTATATTTACATAGTGACCCTGTCCACGATTTTGGGTAAGTAACAATATGGACTTAAAATTAATTTTAAAAGGTTTCTCAAATTTAATCCAAAAGATATTAAATATCAGGAAGTGACCGAGATTTCACTCCGACCTGATCTTGTTAAAGTTGGAAAGGAAATCAGAGTTGTTGGAAATGATGAAGGAGAAAAATTATCAATATTACCTGGAATACTTTCTCGTAGCGATCGTAACGCTCCTATTTATGATAGTATTTACAGCGACTTTAATACTTTTTATCTGTAATATTTACTTATTTTCGTTTAGCTTACCTATATTATTAGGCAAGCCTCTTCAAACAATAGCGGAGGTATGTTAAACAATTGGGATAATTCTAATGATATTAGGTAGTTCCGGTAGTCCTGTCATTGATATTCATGGAAACGCACTTGGTCTTCAAGCGGGTATTTAGTTTTATTTCATTATGTTTTAACGTTGTTATAGGTGGCTCTGTGGAAGGAGCAACCAATTACTACCTTACGTTGGACAGAATTGTTAAAGCTTTTGAGTGCATCAAAAAAGGCATACCTTTCCTGCGCGGAACAATTCAAACTAAGTTTATGTATGTTTTAGTTAAAATATCTGCTTACTTAAATATTTAGACATACTCAATACGATGAAGTTCGTCGGTTAGGGTTAGATAGTGAAACTGAATCTAAATTTCGCAGAATGTTTCCGGAAGAAACTGGAATGTTGAAAGTAGCTAAAGTATTACCTGAAGGACCTGCCGATGGCATTCTTAAGACAGGAGATATATTGCTGTCAATTAACGGCAAAAATTTTACTAAATTCCCTATACTTGATGAAATGATGGATTCCAATGTTGATAAAGAATTGGTATTTGAAGTTTTGAGAGATGGTAAAGTTATCAATTTCAATATTAAAGTTGCCGATTTACATACCATGTAATATACAATACCTTGAAAACGCTAA
>JAWQFY010000391.1:0-25426 GCA_037055185.1 Capillidium rhysosporum | reverse complement strand
TTTTTAATACTTAATCTTATAGCTTTAAATTTTAACTACTCTATTAAAATACTTTTTATAGTTATTTATAAGTTTTTTTAAATTGGATTTACTAATATTTTACTAAGTATACTTAATATAATTTTATAAATTGTTAGTATTTTTTAGTAGAGTATAGTTTTAGTAAACTTTTTTAAAATATTTTCTAAGTATTTTTAATTAAATTAAGATTTAAACTATATATAAGCTAATTAAAATCTTTAATATTAATATATTTAATATAATTTTTAGCTATTATAGTAATATAAGAAGTAGTAAAGTTATATATTAAAATAGCTTAATAGTTTTTTAAATAAACTTTTAAAAAAAATTCAAAATAAAACTATTTAATTAATTTTATATAAATATTAATATTAAAATTATCTTCTATATATAATAAATATAAGTTTTTATATATATTAAGTATTTTTTATATATTAACTTTAAAGCTATTAAATTAGTATAAGCTATAATTTACTATATAGTTAATTTATAACTTTAATTAAATTAATATATATAATCCTTATTTTTAATTTTATACTTATTAGTTTAAATAATGCTATTTAAATAGTCAGTATTTTCAAAAAATATACTTTTAATCTATACTAATTGTTTTTTCTAAACTATTTTAATAATATACTATTTTATAAAACCTAAAAACTATTTAAATTTATTTATACTTAAAAAGCTATAAAGAGATAAAAGTATAACTTTATATATTATATACTTTTAAAAATAGCTTTAAAAATTTAAAATTATATTTAAAGTAAACTAATTAAGCTAACATTTGAGCTATTTTAAAATTTAAAATAATGTTATAATTTTGAAATCCATTTAAACTAACTGCAAATCAAAAGTATATATATTTTTATATTTATTTACAATAAAAGTTAAATAGCTAATAGCTTTAGCTATATTGCTAATTATATAGTTATTTTTTAATATATATTTGATTATAGCAATTTTTATAGCTATTAGCTTACTTTCATACTAAAATAAGCTATAAACTTTTATTTTTTTTATAGTTATATATATATATTAATAATTTTTTATTAGTATATAAATATATTAATACTATATTAATATTTTATTAAAATTTTAACATATATTTATAATGTTATTATAATAATATACTTTAGAAAATTATGGATAATAGCTAAAAAATATATGACTTTTAATTGTATTTATATATAATAAGTGCTAAATATAATATTATACAATTTATAAAATAAATAAAAAATTTTAATTTTAATTTTAATACTTAATATATTAGAAATAATATATTAAGTTTTTGGAAATATATATTTTTTGAAAACTTTTTATTACTATTTAAATATATATTAATATATAAAATTTTAAAAATATATAGTATATTTAAAAGTAATATTTATTTTTTAAATTTTTAAAATTTTTAATAATATTTAGTAAAGTATACTAAATATTATATACTTTTTAATATATAAAAAGCAAATAAATATAATTAAAAATAAATATTTTTAATTAATTTTATTAGCTTAATTTTTATTTTATTTTTAAAAGTAAAACTAGCTACTTTTAAAAGTAGTTAATTACTTATTTATAAAATAATATTAAAATAAATTAAAAAAATATTACAGCTTAAATATTTTACTTCTAATTTAAAAGTATATTTAAATTTATAAAATTTTATTATATAAAGAAATATAAGTTTAATAAATATATAATATTTATAATAAAGTTATAAAAATAAAATTTATATATTAATTTAATTAAAATTATATTAAGTATATTTAACTTTATTAAGCTAAAAATCTTATAAAGCTAATATTTTATAAAAATTACTAGTAAAGCTAACCTAATTAAAATTTATAAATAGCTATAAATATTTTTAATAAAATATTTTAACTTATAGCTATAAACTTAAATATTTATAACTTTTATTATATACTTTATATATAGTTTAAATATTTTTAAAAAGGTTAAAATTTAGGCTATAAAAATATTAATGTTTTATTTTAATATTAGTTAAAAAGTTAAATATTAGTATTTTATATATATATAATATAATATTTTAATATAATCATAGTTATTATAATAGTAAAAAAAGTTATAAAGCTATATATTAAGTTAACTTAATAGCTTTTTAAATAAAATTTTTATAAAATTTTAAAATAAAACTATTTAAGTAAAATTATATCTTTATAATATATAATAGTACTAAAGCTTTATTTTAATACTTTGCAAAATCCAAAAACTATTTAAAAGTTTATAAAAATTAGATTTATATTATATAATAAAGTAAGTTAAGTTAATATTTTAGCTTTTTTAAAATTCAAAATAATAAACTAAAATATAATTTTAATATATATAATTTTATAATATATTTAAACTAATTTTAAACTTATATAATATATATATAATATATATACTTTTTATATTTATTTAAAATAAAAATTAAATATTTATATAAAGCTATACTTTAAATAGTTTTAAATATATTACTAATTATATAATTATGCTATATAGTAATATAATTTTTTAATATATTTCTAATTATAATTATTTAAATAATAGCAAAATTACTATTATATTATTATATCTATTTATTAATATAATATAAGCTATTTTTCTTGTTTTTTTATACTTATATAATAGAATTTTAGTTTTTTTAGCATATAAATATATTAATATTAATTTAAAAATATAGTATACATTTATAATATTATATTAGTTATATACTTTAAAAAATATAAATAAAAACTAAAAAATATATATAATTTAACTACATTTAAAATAATAAATATTAAGTATAATATTTTATCTTTATAGCTTAAAGTTATAAAAATTTATAAAGTAAAATTTTTTTAAAATATATATTTGCTACTTTATAGTAAGTATACTTTTAAAAATAATATTTACTTTTTAAAAATTTAAAAACTTTTAGTAAAGTATACTAAATATTATATACTTTTTGATATATAAAAATAAATTAAAATAAATAAATAAATAAATAAAATTAGCTAATTTTTTATTATTTGATTTATAAAATTGAAATTAGTTACTTTTAAAAGTAGCTAATTATCTATTTAATACTTAGTATTATTATTAGTAAATTATATAAAAAGGTAAGTATTTTATAAATATTTATAAATATAATAGTAAAAATATATATTTTACCTTTATTTTACTTATACTTTATTGTATATTTAAATAATATAATTTATATATTATTATTTATTTATTATTTTATATATTCTAAACTTTTATTTATTAACTTAATAGTATTTTAACTATAAAATTGTAATTATATAAATATACTAAAATTTTATAATATTTTTTATTTTAAATACTTATTTCACTTTAATTACTAAAGTTTTAAAGTAAAAACTCAGTTTCTTTACAATAGTTATTTTAGTTTATTAAAAAAATATTTAAAAAGTTAAAATTTAAAAAAAAGTATTATTTTTAAATTCTATCAAAAATTTAATTATATTATAAAAGTTAAAATAGTAATCTATTTAATAAACCATTTTAATATTTATACCTATTAGTTAATAGTTAATATGCTTTAAAAGAAAGCTTAGAAATTATTAATATAAAATTAAATAGTAAGCTGCAATTTAAATATGTATAGTAGTAAAAACACCTATATAAATAAGTTTTAATTAAATATTTAAAAGTAGGTAATATTTATCAAATTAGATATACTTTAAAAAGTACAACTTTTATTTTTAGATATTTTTATTTATTAAACTAAAAAGTTTTGAAAATATACACAACATTTTTAAATAATTAAATTAATAAAAAATATTTATATTTAAACTAGGTGCTAGATAAACTATAAATATATTTAGGTTAATAAATTCGAACTATTTTTAAAACTTATAATTACGTTTTAGTATATCATATTAAAAGTTTAAGTATAAGTTATATCAACAATAGAATTGTGCCTAAAATATTCTTATATTAATTTTAAATTTCTTTCAAGTAGGTTACTAGAACGAAAAAGTTCTATTTTCAAATTTAACTTTATAAAATAAAAATTCATTTAAGCTAAATTTTGCATAAAAACTTAAAAAAAAATAGTTTTAAACTTCAAAATATTTAATTTGTAATTAAACTTAGAAACTTTAGCTTGGATCGTACAAATTGAATTGCTAAACAAACCCACTACTATTTACCAAGGCAGTTCACTTGCTTTATAGTAATCGGGTAAAGATACTTTTTATAAGAACAAGTGGGCCGCTCAATTTCAATTTTCTATCTCGCCACCAACCAAAGATTGTACTAGGGACAAAAAAGCCGTAATAATGGAATCGGTATATGACATCACTTTCATTTTGGTTTTAATCTGTGTAGCTTAAAACCGAAAAATAACTAAAAATAGAACTATAATTCAATTTTATAAGCGCATTCATAATGAGAAGTTGAATAAGTGCTATGCAACAGCCCCAAAGTTGAATTGAATACCGATCCTTTTTCACTAGTGCCCTCCAGTTTGAAAACTTAGCAATTAAAGGATACCTGAAACGATTAGTACTTCCCCTTCCCCAACAACCATCTCCATTGCCCTTAAACCTCGGTGCAGTAAACAGCTAAATACTGCTGTAATAGCCAATATTTTTATTGGTTGCTTCTACTTTAGTTTCTGAGACTATTAACCGCTTTTAGGTTAAGCTGAAGTTAAATTTTTGGAAAGCTTGTTTATTTTTGAACTTTAACTCGATCGGTCACCTTAATCATTTTGATTGTTTGTTATTTGATTTCAAAAGCCTGAATTCGATAAATTGTGCAACCCCATCAGCCAACTTTTATTCCATTGTAGTTATTCGATAATGATTTCCACTTTAAAAGCTGGTAAAAGTACAGGTAGGGGTGAAAGCACTCGGTTGAATAATAATAGGATGACTTTTACCACCGTTTCTATCAAAAACAACAACCGAGAAAACGACTATATCGCTAACGGTACCAATGCCGAGACGAAGCAAAGTAAATTTTTCAACAAGTTTCGAAACCGACTTTCGAACCGACGTTCCGCTTCGAACGAACTATCTACCGGGCACGAGATCTCACAACCTACGTTGGTAGGACATCAAAATGCACAACAGATAATAGCTAATTTAGCTAAAGATAATTTTACGTACAGTAAACCTTTACCACAAATAAAGGTGGTAGAGTCGGAGAACGAAAGTGAAAACTCTACTGACGAAGAGGGTGTTCAAGTGGTTATACGTGCCGAAAGAGCTAGTCAAGTATGCCATTTCCTATCGCAAGATGAAGAAAACGATACACTATCCAAATCGATACCGGCTAATTTTGCTGCAACCCTTATTTTGAACAATCTCCCACCCCCGCCAACTCCCACTATGAAAGCGGAGACCCTCGAAGTTAAATCATGTACACCGATCCCAGTTCTACCTAAGCGTAATCCATCCCGGATGAGCCATATGAACCAACCTAAAGTACCAGTCGATATCGAACCGGTCTCACCAACTTTCTTACACACCCGTTCCAAATCCTCACCTTTCGTAGAAACTTATCATCGTAGTAACGTAAGTCCAGCTAGTTCCAGTTCAAGCAATACGCCACCTTCGTTTACTTCCACCGAAGAAGGTTTAAATTTAGGTTTAGTCAACAACAGAACGCACCTATTTTTAAATTCTAGTTCCGATGATGACTTATCGTTAACTCAACTCGCTAAAATTAATCAACCTAACTACCATCTAAATAGGAATAAATCAAAAGCCTCGACTTTGCAATTACAACTTAGCTCCGAAGAGGAAAGTTGCGGCTGTGATCGTGACAACGATTTTAAGAAGATGCAACAGGAAGTTATCCACCTCAAACTTCAGAATAGTCTCCTCGCTAAAGAGCTGAGTAAAATTAAACGACTACTCGTCGAAACTAACAACACACACCCGTATTAGAATACTTGCAATTTTTTTATAAATTACTATCCCTCCTCCTACTACCACTTCTAAATACCTGCGGTTTTTCTCACCCTTACTGTAGATGTATTCCCATCTACTTACAGTTTTTACAGTTTTACTTTTTATAATCTTATAAGTTGACTATGTACCGTTTAAAATAAAATAAATATTAGTTTCTTCATATATCTACCCAGTTTTACATAACTTTTACAGATCGTTTTGAACGGCTTTACCTTTTCCGTTTCCGAGAATTTTTTCGGATTTCAAATATCTAATTTTAACCCTTTCGTTATCAAACCTTATAAACTTAAGCCATTTTGTTTTTGTAAGTCCTTAATATACAAATATAATAATAAGAAACGGTTGTGAATAAGCCTCTATAAGTCCTACTAATTCGCATCCTTGTAGGCGTTTCAGCTATATTTTAGCTTGAGGGTAAATGGACGCCTTTACTAAACGAATCATATAGTTCTTATATTAAATACGTTCCAAGAGTTAGCTACTTAACTTATTTATTCTCTATTTAGGCTAAAACAATGCACTAATCCTTAATAGCATACATATATGGTTTTTTTTTGACATGCAATTTAGAAGTTAATTAGAATATGTCGAAATCTTTAATGGTATATATTGAATAATTTTCTATATAATACTTTGTATTATGTATTATCACAATTTAAAATAAATTTAGTTCATAGCGTATTTAATTCTACAATATTTAAAACTATTTATATATAAAAAAACAGCTGAACAAAGAGACTTAATTTCCCCCTTCTGTTTAATTTGATTATTAGCCCCTTTCTTTAAGCACTGAACAAATATGTAAAGGAAATTGTCTACAAAGGAGCTTCTTTATCAACAACGTATAGGTAGGTATTATATCAGTAGCAAACGGTAAAACCTGTAGTAAAATTCTAAACACATACATGTTATTATCAAGTAAAATATCATTGTCAAAAGTGTATTATAACTTTCAGCTCCTTCTCTATTAATTTATTCAACATACAAATTATAAATAGTGAACTTTTCATCACCTTTATATCTTAGTAAACAGTACATAAGTATTTGTAAAAGCTTAATATAAAGTAACCTTAATCAATATAAAAGCTAGATTATCAATATAGTAGACAAATAGCATCTCTTTCCAAAATAATATTAAAGTTTTATTATAGTAACATTGTTAATTAAGTAATATATATAATTAGCTTCCTTTAAAAGTAACTAATTTTAATTTTTTAACACTAATAAAATCAAATGTAGTTGATAAAAAAGATTATAAAAATAAATAATATTATACTTACCAATATCTATAAAATATATACCTTTTAGAAAAGTATACTAAAAGCTGTTTAAGTTTTTTTAAAAGTATATATACTAAATTATAAGATATACCTTTTTAAATATATATATTTAAAAAAATAAATAAATAAAATATTAACTTTTAATAATTTTATAATAAAGTTAAAAAACTATACTTTATAAACAAAAAAATACTGTATTTTATATAAATTAAAATATAAAGCTGATTAAAAGTATATTGTTATTATAGTATATAAAATTAACAATATACTAATATGATATTAATATAATTTAGTTTATTAAAAAATTTATTAAGTATAATAAAGGTTAAAAAAAGTAAATTAGAAAAAATTTGAATTTATATTTATTTTATAGTTACTTATAAAAAAGCTAAAATTAACTTACTAATAAAAATATTAAAAGTAATGCTATTATAATAAAGTAGTTTAGATATAACTAAAATATATAATAAAAATATAGCTTTTAAATATAAAAATAGTTATTATTATAAGTCTAATAATATTAAAGCTTATTATACTAAGTTATTAAAAAAAATTTAAATAGCTAAAACAAGAATAAAATAATAAAGTTATATAAAGATAGTATAAAATTAATAGCATTATATCTAATTATTTTATAATATATTTTTTTTAATTAAAGCTACTATATTAAAAAAATCAGATTATTAAAATTCTAACTATATTTAATATAGTTATTTAAAAAAATATTAGCTTTTTTAATTATTAAAGTTAACTAAATAAGTAAATAAAGTTTTTAAAAAATATTTTATAATATTTAACTATTAATTAAAGACTAAAACTAAAATATAAATTTAATTAGATATTTATTTAAATATTTACTAATACTATTATTAAATTAAGTTATAAATAATAAAAGGCTTAATAAACTAAAAAACTTAAAGTTTATCTTATAATACTTTAACTATTAAGTAAAAACTAATATTAAAATTCTAACTTTAATTAAATATTTATTTAAATAATTGCTAGTATTATTTTAAATATAAGTTAAAAGTAAGAAAAAAGTAAAAAAATTAAAAGCATTTAAAATTTACTTAATAATTATTAGATTTTAATTAAAATATAATAATTATAATTTAAATAGTAACTAAGTACTTATCAAAATAATTATTAATATATATGATATTATAATTTTTAGCTAAGTTTTAACATTTAATCTTTTTTTAAAAGCTAAAACTTAAATAAACTGAAAAACTAAAAACTAAAAAAACTAGCTAAATAGTATAGTTAACTTTATTTAATTATATTTTTTAATAATATTAATTTTATATTATTTTATATTTTAAGTATTTTTACTTATAAATAAATAAAATCAAATTTAATTTAATAATAAAAATATGATTATTTTAAAATATTAAAATTATAACAATATTTAAAAAATTCTTAAATATAAAAAATATTATACTAAAAATAGTAAAATAAATAATAGTAAATATTAAAAATAGTAGTAAAATAAGCAAAAAAATGTATAATTTTAAAATAAGTATTTTTTAAGAATTATAATAAAGTTTTTATTTTAAAGTTTATTTTTTAAATTTTAATAAATTTTTTTATCTATTTTAGTAATTATATTAAGTATATTTTTATATTTAAAAATATAAATAAAACTTAAAAAATACTTAAGTTTATAATAAAGGTAAGGTATATTAATAATAACTAAATAATAAAAAGTTTTAATTTTTTAGCAAGTTTAAATTTATAGTTAGTTATTTTTAATATTTTTTCTAAAATAATACTATTTTTTATATTTTTTTATAACTAGATTTATATTATTTAATTTTTTAAAAAATAGTATATTAATTATTAAATACTAAAAAGTTAATATATTTAAAAAAAGTAATTTTAATTAAAAAGAAATAAATATTAAATTTTTTTAATATTAGCTATTTAATTAAAATTTAAATATTTTTAAACTTAAATATAAAGTATAAATTTTTTTAAAGTAAAATTTTAATTAATACTAATATTAATATTTTAATTTAAACTAGTAATTATAATATAAAGTATTATAGTATAAGCTATTTTTAATAAAAAGCTGAATAATTTAAAAAATGTTTAAAATTAATATAAAAGTAATTAAATTTTAATTAAAATGTAATATACTAATAATAAGCTTTAGTTTAAATTTTTTTTAATATTTTTATTAGTATAAGTTTTAAATTAAAAGTTAAAAAAAAATCAAAAAAATATATATATAACTAAAAGTTAGTTTTAAAATAATAAAAAAGTTATACTTTAAAAAAAAATACTAAAAGTAAATTTTAGAAATTAAGTTAAAAAAGTTAACTAAGTTAAATAAAATAATTTTTTTTTAAATTAAAATTTATTTAATAAAGCTTAAAATATAGCTTAAAAATTTACTAAAATTAAAAATAAAATAAAAGATTATAAATTAGCAAAATAAAAATAAAATTATAGTTAAGTTAAGCTTAAAAAATTAATGTTTAAAATTTTTAATAATTATTAAGTAAAATAAACTAAAATAAAAAATTAGAAAAATAGCTAAAAAAAAAATAAATAAATAAAAAAATATATAAAAAATTTTTTATTTTATATTTTATTTTATTAACTTATTGTTTTTAATAAAATTATTATAAGCTATAAACTTTATTTTTTAATATATTTATAAAAAAATTTATATATTGTAAATTTAAAGTTAATTTAAAAATATTATATATATATATAATATTATAATAATAAATTTTAAAAATAAATACTTTAAACTTAAAAAAATAAAATAAATTAGATTTATACTTAAACTTTAAGCTTAATAAGTTTAAATATTTATATTTATAAAATAAAATACTTTTAAAAAAGTATATATTTTACTATTAATATAAAAAATAGCATTAAAATACTAGAATATACTATAATGCTAAAATTATTAGCTTAAATTTTTAAATAAATAAACTTTTTATGACATTTTATCACTTAGTGACTTTATAAGTCACTGACTCAATAATTATTCCTATCATTTTTTACCTTCTTTTTCAAGCTTAATTAATTTTTATTACCTTTTTCTTATTTTCAAATAATGAAATTACACAAATCCATTTTGACAATTTAATCAAAATTTTAAATAAAGAAATATTTGTTATTCTATTATTCTTACTTAAAAACTTACAAGTTCAACATTTATAAATAAGTCTAGTACAGCTACTAATGCTACATAATAAAGAACTTTACCTTAGTAATATACAACAAATTCTGATAGCTGACAATTCAAATTTCTGCAAAATTACTTTAAACATACTAAATTACTCACCAAGCTGATATTGCTACACTATAGTAGAATAATCTTATTTATTTTTTGCTTTTGTTTTATTATTATTACTCTGTTTTACTGGAGATATAAAAGCTGTTTGAAATTACAGATACCCTTATTTTCTCTTATAAATTCTATATGTGGAATTTAGTTGCCTCTTTGCTATTAGATAGTTTGCAGTTTTTATAGCTGTTACCACTTGTAATCTGGACTACCTACAAATGCATGTTAATTTTGCTGCTAAATTTCTGCTAATATTACTTATCTACATTACTTACTAGGTAATTATGTTTGTTACTATAATGATAAATAATAAAATTAATCTTATACAATTACTATCTACTAACTTTTTTGTACAAATGCTTATATTTATTGCTACCTCTGCATTATGATATTTTGTACTACATAATGTAAAGATTGCTATTAATATTACACTAAAGACCAAATGTCACAGTTTTATAATTTAGATAGTTAAAATATTAAATAAAATAATATATATAAACTTTATTATTAAAAAAAAACTATAAAAAAAAATTAATTATAGTAAAAATAATCTATTAAATAAAAAATTTAGTTTAAATTAGTAAAATTTTTAAAATAGTAATAAATAAATAACATAATTAATAAAATAAAATATTTTTTATATAATAATTTATAAAAGTAAAATTAATATAATTTTTATCAATATTTTTTCCAATATTTATATAATTTATAAAGTATTTTAAAAATTTAATCAGTAATAAAACTTTTAACTTTACTAGTAAATTTTACTATTTTTTAAAATAAAAATTTTATTAAAAATAAAGAAAAAATAAAAAAAAATTAATAAAAGCTAACTAATAAAATTTTAAAAGTTAATTAACTATAAGTTATAACTAGCTATTTAATTTAAATTTGCTTTTTAAGCTTTTTATTTATATTTAAATCTATATTTAGTATTATTAAACCATATTTTTCTAATTAAATTTTTAAGTTTAATTAAAAGTTAATAGTTTTAAAAACTATAATATAAATTGTTAGTATTTTATAAAAAAGAATTTTTTTTTAAAATAAAATAAACTACTTTTTTTCTTATTTTAATAAAGTATTTAATATATATATAATTATTTTTTAAAGATAAAGCAATAAAATATAAACATTGTAATTTTATTTATTTATTTATAAGTAAATATAAAAAACTATTTTATATTTTAGTAAAATAAAATATTAAAATTAAATATTATATAAAATAATTAAATATATAATAAACTATTTAAAAAAATAGCTAATGGTTACTAATTTAAGTTTTATTATTATTAATATAATTAATTATATTTTAAATTTTAAAAATTATATATTTAACTATAATATAAATTTTATTACTTAATAAAATTAAAATTTATTTATAATTATAATTATTAAAAGCTTATACTAATTAAAAAAAGTTATAAAAAATGCTTTATATAGTTTTTAAATTAAAAATTTCTATTATTTTTTATATTTTATTATATTATAATTACTTAATTACTTTATTTTTATAAGTTTTAATAAGTATTTAAACATTTTTAAATTTATAAAATAAAAAGTAAAAAAATAAAATATTAATAAAATTAAATAGTTTTTAGATTTTATTAAAAAAAATAAAAGTAAAATTACTTAGAAAAAATTATTAGTTTTATTTATAAGTAAAACTTATAAGTTAAAAATATACTTTAAAAAAATACTAATTATTTAATTAATATAGTTTATATTTACTTAGCTATATTATATAAATAAATATAATTTTTTTAGTTTTTAAATTAAAAATAGTATATATATATTATTATAACTATAATTATAAGTTTAACTATATAACTAATTATAATTTAGCTTTGTAAAATAATAAAAAGCTAAATTATTAAAGTATTACTTTATAAGTATAAAATTTTTTAAATATATAAAAAATAAAAATACTATTAATTTTTATATAAATTTACTTATAATTATTTGAGTTTAGTTATAATATTAGTAATAAAAACTATTAAGTAATACTAATATAATATATTATTTTATATTAAATAAATAATTAACTACTTTTAAAAATAACTAATTATATATATAGATAAACTTTAAATATTATATTTTAATATTTAATTTAAATTAATAGATCAAAAATCTAATATTTAAAATTTTATATAATTAATAAAAGTATAAATTTAAATTAAAAAGAAAATATTTTATATTAATTTTAAAAAAGTATTATTATTTCCATTTAGATTTAATAACTTCATTTAGATAGTTAGCTAGAATTAATATTTTTTATTATATAATATTTTAAACTAATATATACTAGCTTTTTAGAAAATTTTAACTTAAAATATTAGTAATAATATAAGATATAAAATTTTAAAGCTATGCAAAGTTTATTTATTATATACTGCTTCTAAAATTTAGTTAGGTTTAAAAAGTATTATTATTTTTTTCTGAAATCCTTTTTCTGATATTTAATCTTCTATTTCTATTAATAGATAATAGCAAAGTTAATATTTTGCTTTACTTAGCTCCAATATTCTGCCTTTACCTAAATATTAAAAAGCTCTCTCTAGCTTTTATTTTTGCTACAGTTTTATGGAAAGTCTATAAAAGCCACATTATTATTATATTCTATCCTTTAACCTTTTCCTCATTTTCTATCTTAACTATCTTAATAGTGAAATGGTTTCTCAATTAGGACAGTATATAAAAGTTTTAGTTAAAGCCCATCTAAATCTAAGTCTAGCTATGAGAGGTTAAGCTCTTTTGTAGCTGAAAGAGTGGTGGACTGACTACCATGATAGTATTTGCTTCTTGTAGTCCTATCAGCACCTGCCTTTATTTGATAAATAAAGGAATTGGCATTTTGCTCTTTTGAGCATAGTATTTCAATACTCTAAAAAAATTATTAAACCATATAATCTAGCATACAAACAGTCATTGGTTAAATTAAAATATAATTATTAAATATAGATGAAGGTAGTGTATATTAGATATAAAAGTAATTAAACATTTATAAAGTTCACCTTATTATATGCTATAGTATTATGGTGCTTAGCAGTGTAAATATTCGTTATAAGCAATTATTAAGTTGCCTATAATAAAATATACACTTGCAAATTTATGGAATGGAAAGTAAAACAGTCATTAAATTGTTTAGAGCATAAAATTGAGGTTTCTATAAAAACAAATAAATTTACATATTAAAAATAAAATAAAAGACTAGATACTTAAATACAAATATTGAACGCATTTGTTCTTTTCTAAATTAGAGTTTAATGAAATTCAAATTATTGCTTACAGAACCTATGAAATAGTCATAGTTAATATTTCGCTAACCTTGGTATAAAACAATACTTTTAAAAGAGCATCATTGCTTATAAATATGCTTTCCACGTTGATTATATTGGGTCATAGGGCGACCAGAGCCAATCACTCCAACCTTTGCGTTAGGATTATCAGATGTAGAAAAAATCGATTTGGAATTAATGGGCGCAACTTTAACGTTAGATTTCTTATTCGCGAATTTAAGCCAAGCTTTTTGCTTCTTTTTTTGCTCTGTGTCTACTGTGCTTGGGGCATTAGAAGTTTTAACGGGTGCTGGTTTTCTTTTCTTCTTCTTATTCATATTAGGAGTTTCTTCAACTTGTGGTAACTCAGGTCTAAGTGAGCTAGATGTAATAGGCATTAGATCTTCAGGTTTAAAAAGTTCAATGTTATTATATCCAACGAAGATTGCAGAATAAAGTAGGCCTTCGGATACCTCAGTTTTTGCAGTTATCATAACTTCATAATACTCTCCGTCCCCAGACCATTTCGCTAAGCATTGATCCCCAATTTTATATTCTGTCTTAACTGATTTAGGTTTCGAATCTTTCTTACTTGTAACGGGAACTAAAGTATCTAAATAAGATTTGGTAAGGTCTATTAATTGAATTAGATCTTGCCTTAATTTTTTAATCTCTTCATTCTCTGGATCTTTAGAAATAGCTAGATTTACTTGTTCTAAACGGATAGTATAACTTTCAAGTTCTTCTGGAGTCATTTAAAATTTTAGAATTAGTTAAAAAAGCACAGGTTTGGGAGGTAAATATTTATAAACTTTAAGATTGGGCTTAGTTCTTTAATTATTTGCCCTTTCATCGCCACAAATAGCTAATAGATATACTCAATTTTAATTTTATTTTATTGGCTAGCTAGAGCGATAATTGTTAAAATTATTCACAAAGCATTAAAGCTATAAGACTGCCATAAAAGCGCAAGAAAAGCAATCCATACTATACTTAAATTAACAGATTTATTACGAGCTTCTAAAAAACCAAATGAAAGTTAAAATAATAAACTTTTGGTCATAATTTGAGATTTAACGTTCAATTAAATCCAATCTTTATACAGATTAATATTAGGGTCTAACCAAACTTTTTTTACTTAAAAAAAAATTAGAAAAGAACTATCTAAGATTTTGATTTATTGTTAAATAACCCAAGCGATTAATTTTTTAGTTTTTTTGACTATAAAGTTGGAAATTATGACTCTAGTATAAATTTTGTTTATACTCTTATAAAAATGGTGCTATTTTTATATTAAAACTAGCTTATTTATATGAAAATTTGTAGTTTAAACATCAAAAATGCATAAAAAATAAGTTGGAATTATTAATATATATTTTTACTAAAAAACTAGAAATGTTGATTTTAGAAATGTTCAACTATTTTACTACAATGTTGGAATAGCTTACATAAAATAATTAAAAAGCTATAGATAATATTTATCTAATTCCAGATAATAAGTTTGTATTAATTTTATATTTTAAGAAAGCTAATTAATATCTTAATTAAAATAAATTTATAATAAAATTGAATTTTTATGTTATAAATAATATATAAAAATAAAAAGTTATAATAAAGGTAAAAAAAGCAAGTATATTAATTTAGTATTTAAATTATAAAGCTTATAATTTTAATTTTTAATTAGAAAAAAATTATAAATAAAAATAGCTTAAAATTAGTTTTTATTAAATAAACTAAATTAGGTTTAAATTATTACAATTATCTAAATTTAAATAAACTTATATAAAATCTATAATATAAGCTTTTCTTTAAAAATAGTAACCTTATTAAAAATAAAGTTTATGCTTTTAATATATAACTATAATATTTAAAAAAATAACAAATATTATATTTGTAAAATTTAATAATAACTTATAATAAAGTTATATAAATATATAATATCTAATTTATATAGCAAAATAATATACTAATATAATGTTGAAATTACTTAATTAAGTAATAAATATAATACTATTCTATAAAGTTTTATAACAGTATTTATAAATGTAAAATTTAGTAGTATTTTTATAAGTAGCTTATTTTTCTATAATATACTAAAAAACTATTTATAACTATAAAGCTTAAATTAGTTATTAAATATTTATAACTTTACTAATTTAAAAAGTATTTAACTTATACTAAAAATTTATTTAATGTAATTTTTTTTAATAAAATTTAAATATGTTTTTTATTTAAATAAGTTAGTAATTTAATTTAATTAAAGAGTAAAAATATTATTAAGTAATATTTTATTTTAAATTTTATTAAAAGCTGAAAAAGTAATATTTATACTTAATATTTTTATAGCTATTATAAAAACATATCTAAAAAAATGTAGTTTATAAAGTTATATATATTTTTCTTACTTTTAAATAAATTATATATATTTTTTAGTTATTATTTATAATTTTCTAAAGTATATTAATATAGTAATATAATAAGTATATATTATAATATTAATAAAATATTATATAATATAATATAATATAATTATATATATATAATTTTTTTAATTAACTAATTATTAATTACTTAAAAGTAATAATATATTTAAAATAAAGCTTTAAATACTAAAAGCTAAACTTTTACTTTTAATACTAAACTTTAAAAATAAGTATAATTTTTTTTAAATATAATTATTAAGTAAATATAATATTATATAAACTTAAATATATTATATTTTAAACTAAAACTATACTATTTTAGCTAGTATATTAAGCTTATATATATTACTCTAATTTTATATTAATATTAATTTGCTAATAACTTTAAAACTTTAATTTAAAATACTTTATAAATATAATGACTTTATTATAATAATAATAATATATTTTTTAACAAATAATTTATTAGTAATTTAATATATTTTCAAAATAATATTTATTATAAATTTACTTATTAAGTAATTTTTAAAATAAAATGCCTATTTATTTTCTAAAGTTTACTAAATACTTTTATAAGTAAACTATTAAATATATTAATAAAATATTTTTTTACCTTAAATAAACTTAAATATATAGCTAAATATAAATAATTTTATATTTTTATTAAATTATAAAAACTAGTATTTTAAATAAATTAGCTAATATTTATTTAATTAGTTAGTTTTTATAAACTTAAAATTATTTAAAATTATATTTTAAACTTTTTTGTATATTTATTTTAATAATATAAATATAATTAATATATATATATATATTTAACTAAAAAGAATTATTACTAAATTTATATTTATAAATATAAACTTTTTTATTATAATTTTATTTTATATATAAACTTTAATTTTTTTTAATAACTTTTTAAATATAAATAAATTTTAAATTTAAAAAAATATTAATGTAAAGTTTTAGTAATATAAAGAATTACTAAGATAATTTAAAAGAAATAGTTAATATAGCTTTAAAATAAAGCTTTAAAGCTAAAAATATTTTTTTATAAAAAAAGTATTAAGTTCTTTTTAATTATTTAATTTTTAAAATCAAAATTAGCTACTTTTAAAATTGCTAATTTCCTATTTAGACAAGCACCTAAAAGTTTACATTTATATACACTAATATTTATAAATTTTACATCTTATACCTTAAAATATAATATTATAACCTAATATTATTATAATTTATTATTTTATTTAGCTTATTTATGCAAAATTATAAAAACTACTATAATTAGATTAATGCTATCTAATTTATCATTTTATATTTTTATTAAATTTCCACAACTTTATAGAAAGTTTTTTCAACCTAGTAACTATATCTGAGGCATTTAATAAAAAATAGATTATTTAAAATATATTTATTAATATTTTATAGCATAACTTTAGATGTTTATATATCTGTGCAATAAACCAAAATAGTTATTAATATTCTCAAAATATAACAGTATTTTAATTAAAAATCTTTATCAGAATTATAGTACTATCAATTAAACTCTATTTTATAGCTATCAAGTTATATTTAAATAATAATAATTTATAATATGCTGTATAATTTTTGAGGAAAATATAAGCTAAAAGTAAAAACATTCCAAATAGTTATAATCTTTCATTAGATCCTTGTTGTTTTAATACTAATCTATATAAAAAAGCTTTTATGAAATATTCCAAAAATTTAAATTGACTCAATTTATAAATTAAGCTCAATCTTATAGATCTCTAGAAAAGATTTAACCACAACATTGTCGGTAAAGCTACTGTGAAACATAAACGAATTTAAAATATTAGATTGTTCTGGCGGCAAATATTTGTTCAGTATTAGAGGTACTTTACTTTTTTTATACTCCCAATCAGTACTAATTTCGTTATATACAGTGAAGTATTTTATATCTAAAAATAAGTTAGTACAAGTTTTTTTTTTGAAGTACAAGTAGTTTCCAAAGAATGAGTTAATAAAAACTTATCGCTTAAAGCAGTTTCTTGGTCTTTTCTTTTAACTTTTTCGTAGTAATTTTCAAATATTTCTAGCTCTTTTTTCATCGATTCTAAAAGATCATCCTAAACTTTATTTTTTTTTTCTTCATATCGAAAAATTACCATCTTTTCTAAATTATCTCTAAGTTCCTTTACTAATGGAATTATTATATCTTCAGCAAAAACAACAGGCAGAACATTTAATCCTAGTTGTACTGTTGAAATTTCATTAGAAATTTCAAAGCCTTCTACACTACTAATGAAATTAATTAATTCAATCTTATGCTTTTTACTTCATATCACATCTAATTCCAACTAGTTTATTAATTACTTCAGAACACTTTAAATGGTAGGCATCGAACTTCTTTATATTTTTATAGAACTCGGTGAGCGTCTTTAAAATGTGTCGATTGTTATTCATTTTTCACTTAAAAATTTAAAATGGAATACCAAAAGAAAAGGTTAATTGGTTAAACAAGCTCGGATATTTAGCTTTATTTGGGAAACCCAATTAAACTTCCCAATATTGTTAATAAAATTTACCGAAAAATTTAACAAAAGGATTTTAGTTAAAAACAAATCAGCAATTATATAAAATTTTTTAGGATATAATTTGAGATTTACGTTCAATTAAATTTAATTTCATACTTTAATATTAAATTCTACCAAACTTTTTATTTTTTTAAATTCTAAAAAGAATTACCTGGATGATCTATCAACAAATTAAAATTCTAGCTAATACTTTTTATTGAAGTGTCTTGCAGTTATAAAGTAAGGTTGGAAACTTTAATTTTCTCGTATGCATGTTGTTTATATTTTCCTTATTAAAATAGTGGTATTTTTTGTATATAAATTAACTTGCTTGAAGTTTTAAGTTGAGAATACATACAAAATGCGCTGGAATCTTCAATCTGTATTTGTACCAAAGATAAAAGAAAAATTAGCTTCAAAAGTATTCCGTCATTTAAAAGCGATCAATTTAGATTTAAACTACCAATTTTTATATATTAACCCGCAAAACCTAACAAAAATACTTTTGGTAAAAAAATGAGAACTTCGAAATTTTAGTTTTGTAAATTAAAAGGTTAAATATCGCTTAATTAGGTTAAAATATTCAAAATGAAAAGTACCAAGCCTCCAGAATTTTACAAAAAAGGATTTGGTTATAAAATAGGAAGTTAAATTAGTTTTTCTCATTTGGTGAGTGGTGTTCCACTCTTGGCAATTAAACAACTTTATATTTAAACCACTTTGGTATTTTAAAGAAAATATAGAATAAACCAAGGCTAAGTGGCTACGAATTGAAATACATGGATTCAGGAATGAAAAGAAGAAAGAATGCTGGGTTAACTAGCGAAAACCATGTGGATAGTCCAGATCTTTCACCTAATAACTCCAGAAGCATTAGCAGGCAAGAAGAAGATTTGGATTTTAATCATATTAAGCCCTTTCTACCTCAATTCACGCTTATGGAAGAGCTTTTTTTACTTGGACTTAAGGATGATGTCGTAAGTATACCTTTTTAATCTTTGTTGATTTTTTTTTTTCAAGGGTCACTTATCATTTTGGAATGATAGTATATCATATATTTTAAGAGCTTTAATACTTGCAGAGCTTATCTTGAGGGATCGATTGGCTTTCTCTACTTCTTCTGCTGATGCAGTAGGTTTGGCACCCTCTCTACGTAAAGTTGAAGTTATAAAACAATCAGAATCATCTGATGATCATCTAATTGATGAAGCTGTGAAAGTGATGCGCCAATCTAAAGAATCTCTGGATTCTGCTGCCTGGATCGCCTATTTGAATGGTATTTTTCAACTTAAATTTATACTTAGATAATATAGGTGAGACTTGGAATTTTTCTAAACTTAGTTATCAGCTAAAAATGGTAAGAGAGCGCATTGCCAAAGGTTTGGTAGAAAAAGGTGTATTGAGAAATTCAGTAAAAAGTTATTTGGTTTTTGAAGTTAGTGCATATCCAACTCGCGATGGACAGCCCAAAAGAGAGATTGTTAGTTTAATTAGATCAATGTTGGTTTCGCCTTGTGAGACAATAATTACTTCTCTGCATCATAATGATGAACGTCAAACTCCCCTATTGAGATTAAGACGTATATTATTAGCGTTAGCTGCTCATACTGCTGAAGTGCTAGATAATCTATTAGATGATTACCAACTTGAAGCTGCTATGCAACAAGCTGAAGGTTTACTTAGTGATTTTTCAACTTACCCTCCTACTCCTCGAGCTTTGAAACTACTTGGTATCAACAAAGCTGACCAGGCAGCTTATTTCCCATACCTTGAGTTAATTTCATCTGTTGTAACCGCAATGAAGCTTTCTTAACTTAACAAAATCAATTTCTTAAACTTTTATTAATTTTTAAGATTCATATTTGAAAACAGTTTAATATTTAGCATTTTTATATTGTTTATATCTAAACCCTAGTGGATAAGTTACATCTAAAATAGAATAAAATCAGCAGCTTATACTAGTAGATAGTAATTGACAGCATTTTAGTTTAAAATTTTCAAATTAATTTATAAAATTAAATATGTATATATATATTATTTTTAGTTTGGAAGTAATAAAGTATTTTAAAAACTTAAAGCATCAACCTTTTATTTTTAAAAATCAAATTTAATATTATTCAAATATATTTTTTTATAAGTGTTAAATAGTAGAGATTTCAACTACTTAAATAAATTTTATATTTAATTTAATATGTTTTATTCTTGAATTTTAAAGTATTTTGAATATTTAATATTTGTAATAAATTTATAAATATGTTTAAACCTTTTAGTTTTGATTTAAATGCTATTTAACATTAATTATTATTACTAACTATGTATATAATCTATATTTAAAAAAGAAATATATATACTAAATTATTAGTTAGACTATTATTAATTATTTATAATTAGAATAATTACTTAGATTTTTTAAAACATTCTTTTAGCTATTTTAGATATTATATATTTTTAAATTAAAATTTAGAATTTAATTATAAGTATAATATTAATATATTAAAAAATGTATATATTTTATTATTTAATTATATATATATAATTAAAAAAACAGCATATATTATTTTTACTATATGTTTAAACTAATATAAAAGTAAGCTAATAATTATAAAATTATATAATATATATATATTTATTTTTAATTTATATTATAATATTATAAGCTTTATTATTTAGCTTATCTAACTAAACTTTACTAATATTTATTTTTTTAAACCTTTATATATTTTTCATTTTTAATAAAATAATAAAATACTAATTTTATATTATTAAGCACTACTTAGTATAAATTTTTATAATTAAAAATAAAACTTAGTATAGTTTAGTTATACTTAGCAATATTAATAAAAATTATATAAAGAAAATTAAAAAGTAAAGTTAAAGCTTTGCTTAATATTTTAATTATAACTTTACTTAATAAATAACTTACTATTAATTTAATTTACTAGCTTTATTAATTTTATATTAGAGTTCTTTACTAAAATATTAGAACTTTTTTCTAAAATTATAGATTATTTATTCTGTCTTCTATTTTTGTCTTATATGAACTACTTTATTTACCTAATATATAGATAGTTAAGTCTAGGTTTAGTTAATTATATAAATATTTATTATGCCTAAATTAAGTTTTTTTATTAGTGGAATCAACTACTATTGCCACTTTTTACTTAGCATTACATTAAATAAATAGAATAATATATTTACTTAATATATTTATAATTAAATAAATTTAAAAAATAATAAAATTATAAAGCTTTAATATATAAAATATTATTTTAATTATTTTAATAATTAAAAGTTTAGCTTACTTTATTTAAAATAGCTATATAAAATTTTTTATTTATTTTTTTAAAATTTATACTTAGTAAAAAATATATATACTATTAAATATAATAAAGTAAAGTTTAAAGTTATATTTAAATCTTTTTTTACTTTATAAATATAAAAAATTAGTTAATATTATAAGTATTTAAAAATAAATATTATTATTATACTAAAACTATATAATTAAAAAAATAAAAATACTTTGAAAAAATAAACTTTTAAAATATTATAGCTACTTAAATAATAATATTTAAAGCCCAGTAATAATATTATAAAAATAAAAATAAAAATAAAAATAAAAATAATTAATATATATATATAATTTATTACTTTAAGTTATAAATAGCTTATATATTTTAACTAAATTAAAAGTATAATATTAATTATATAGCTAGTTATAATTTATATTAATAAAGTAATTTTAAAATTAAACTTAATTTATTAAAAGTAACTAAATTAAATAAACTTTATAACTTATACTTAAAAAAAAGCTTATAAAAATTATATTTTTAAAAATACTTATAATTTATAAAATAATAATAATTTAATATTAAATAATATTAATAAAATTAAGCTAAAAAGCATTTAAGTAAAATTTAATTTTTTAAATTATTGCTATAAATTACTATATTAATAAAATATAAATATATAGAATAGTTGACTTAGATAAATAAAGCTTTTTATATAAATTATTATAAATTTTAACTTTTTTATTAATAAAATACTTTTAAGTAAAAGTATATAATAAGTATTTTAATTTATATAAAAATAAAATTATTTTTTATTTATTTATTAAAAATTAAAAATTAAAAAATTACTATTAAAGTATTAATATAATAATTTAAATATTATATAAAAACTTAGTATTAAATAAAATAAAATTTAAAATAATTAAAAATAGCTAAATAAATAATTGTTTTATATTTATAAAAATAAAAATAGCTTAAAATATTAAGCTATAATTTTTTTAAATTAATATATATAATAGCAAGTTTATATTTATATAAAGTTATAAAATAAAATTTTAAAAACTTAACTAATATAATTATAATAAGCATATATATTATTAGTATAAATTATTAAATATACAATTAATAGCTTTTAAAAGTAGTTAATTTTAATTTTAAAAATTAAATAAATAAAAATTAAGTTGTTAAGATTAGCTAAAAATAAATTTTTTTATTTTTTTATTTATTTTTTTATATTTTAAAAGGTATATAATAAATAATATAATTAATTAAAAGCTATTAAATTTTTTAAAAAATAAATATTATTTTTAAAATACTATATATCTTTAAAATTTTATATATTAATAAAAAAATTTAAAAAATATTATATTTTTTACTTTATAAATCTTTATAACCTTAAATTATAAAAATAAAATAGTATACTTAATATTTATTATATATAGATATACAAAATCTGTATATTTTTTAGCTATTATTTATAATTTTCAAAAATATTACTATAATAATATTATAAATATATGCTAAAATTTTAATAAAATATTGTTATAATATTAATATATTATATTTTAGTAAAAAATTAATATTTTATTATATAATTATAAAAAAAATAAAAGTTTACAACTTATTTTATATTTATTTAGTAGATATAAAAGTATAAAAGTAAGCTAATAGCTATAAAAATTATTTTAACTTTAGCTATAAGCTATAAATATTAAATTTATATAAAATATATAAATTTGTAGTTAATTTAAATAAATTATAAAATCACATTATATTAAAGCTATACTTTAAATTTTAAAATAGCTAAAATATTTATATATTAAAAAAAGTATAATTTAAATATATTT
The DNA here is from genome assembly GCA_037055185.1 of Capillidium rhysosporum. Lineage (NCBI taxonomy): Eukaryota > Fungi > Entomophthoromycota > Entomophthoromycetes > Entomophthorales > Capillidiaceae > Capillidium > Capillidium rhysosporum. The sequence goes on along the minus strand of JAWQFY010000391.1, from coordinate 1,507 downwards.
TTAAATATTAAAACTATTTTTTCTTATTATTCTTAAAAGAATATATAATTTTATTAAGTAATATTTAGTAAAATATAAAGTTATATATTTATTTTTTTATAGTAAAGCTAAATATATTTTTAAGCATAATTAAAATTAGATAGATTCTAAATTTAATAAAGTTTATAATCTATATTTTTAAGCTATAATATTACTAAAATAGTTTAGAAAAATAATTAATATAAGCTAAAAGTATATTTTTTAAGTATATTAATTATTTAAATATATATAGCTATATTATATAAGTAAATATAAATTTAATAAGTATAATATTTTAATAGTAATACTACTAAAATAAAAATTATATATACTAGCTTAATTAAAATTATAAAATTAATTATATAGTAAATTATAATTTATAGTATTTTAGTAGTATAAAAAATATTTAATTTACTAAAATTAAAGTTTTAGTATATAAAAATCTATATTTAATATTTATAAAAAATAATTTTAATATTAATAACTTTATAGTATTATTATAAAAATATAAAAATTTATTTAGATAATTTTATTTTAAGTTTTTTAAAAAGTATATTTAAAAAAGTATTAAGCTATTTTAATATATATAAAGCATTATTTTATATATTTTGCTATTTTTTATACTATTATAATAATCAAAAATAATATTAAAAATATAAGTATTAAGATTTTTAACTAATTTTTTACTATATAGAAAAAATACTTAGCTTAAGTTTTAATCTAATTAAAATTATTTAAGCTATTTTTATTTGCTTATTTTTTAATATATACTTTTATAATTAAAATTGACTTTTTTAAAAATAGTTAAAATTTTATTTATATAATAAAATATAAAATTTATTAAAGTAAAAAAATATTTATAATAATTATTATAGCTAATATATATATTATAATTATAAAAATTATAGTTTAAATATAAAATTTTATTTAAAGCTTACTTAATTAAAACTTATTAAAAAAAAGCTTTTTTGCTATTAAAATAACTTTAATAACTAATATTTAATTTAATTTTAATTATTTATTTATTTTACTTTATTAATATTTTTAATAATTTTTTATATTTAAAAGTTTAGTAATATTTAAAGATATTTACTTAATAACTATATAAATTAGCTATTTTAAAAGCTTTTAATTTTAATTTTAAAAAGTAAATAAAAAATTAAATTAATAAAATTAATTAAAAATTTTACTATCTTATTATAAAAAAATAAAATTTTACTACTATAGTACTTTTATTTAATAAGTATAATAATAAAAAAATAAGCTAATATTTAAAAAATAATAATAATAAACTATAAATATTAGATATATACTAAATATTTAATTATTAGATAATATAATTATATAGTTAGCAATATACTTATAATATATAATATTATAAAAAAGTATATAATTTTATATTATTTTTAATTATAAAGTATAAAGCTATTTTTTATTTTTTTATAATATAGCTAAAAAGATTTTTAAATATAAATAAAATTAAATAATT